>WNYA01001791.1:0-59825 GCA_019512145.1 Engystomops pustulosus | reverse complement strand
CCATCATTACATCACTACTGACAATAGATGATGTCACAGCTTATCTCCCCCTCCTCCTGTGCAATGACCTCTATATAGATAATACTGACCCATCATTACATCACTACAGCCAATTCGTTTTAGTTTCCCAACACAGATAACATATTCCTTTTCTCCCCCTGTCCTCGCTCAGTCATTAGTTGGGTGGTCTCTGGTGGGATTCCTGGCTCATAACTTCTGTAACTATAATAAGAAGAGTTTATTGAGGGACCTCCTCTATGTACGTGACCGGCTGCCCGTACCCCGGCATATGATTCCTCGCTCAGTTTCCATTCTACCTTTGAATGTTGATCTTGTATTGTGACCGTCACACATGTGGAATTTATTTAGCTCTTGGCACTTGTGAGCCGAATGATTGACTTCCTGAAGTCTGCTCTGCCAAGCTCAGGAGAAACCAGCACGTGTCTACAGCCTGGCCCGGAGCCAACGTATACTGGAGAGATTTTCTCGCTTCAATATTTTCTTTACCAGATTGAGTAAGAATTACTCAATTCTTACGTTTTCTTTGGAACATGTTGTAAAATGGATGAGGAACATCTAACAGAGGGCACATTTTTGGCACTGATTAAAGTGTTGTGCCAGAACCTTGACCCGTCTGACAATTTAGTCACTAGGGTCTTTTTCAATAATTCTGTGAGACAAAATTCTAATTCTGTGAAATCGTAAGAAGGAGATATCTGTATATTTTGAGACCATAATACTACTTACTCAATGGGGCTCATTTACTTACCCGGTCCAGTCACGCCCCGGCGTGCTGTCCGATACTAATTCGGGTCTGCCGGGATTCACTAAGGTCGTGCGCCCGATTTCCAGCAGGTGTCACTTCTGCGCCAAGGTCCGCCGGAGTTCACCTTCTTCTTCCCGGTGCATGTAAGTGCTTGATCTTGCGACACAATTCTTTTTTTAAATTCCGCGTTTTTTCCGAATCCTTTGGGTTTTCCGACGGCCATGCCCCCTGATTTCTGTCACGTGAAAGCCGGCGCCGATGTGACACAATCCGATTGCGTGTGTCAAAATCCCGGAGCAATGGGAAATATTCAGAAAACCCGACGAAAGTGCGGCATTCGGACCCGTAGTAAATGAGCCCCAGTGTTTCCATAGTTCTCGACCATGGCCCTACCTAGAGATGATTTAGTACCGAGCTGGAGGAAGAGCTGCAGTCTGATTATGTGGAGGTGTCTGGACATCCATACCCCATAGTAGCAGTACAACTGTCCTGGCGCTCTGGGAAGTGTGAAGAGACGAAATGTCAAAGCAAGGCACCTCCACCACACCATCAGACAACCTAGACATGGTCTACAAGCAATGGATCCTTATAATTCAAACAAAGAAAAAGCCGGTGTGTATAGGCTGAAACAAGTATAAATTATATTATGCAACTAATTCTAAGCACACCAAAAAGAGGATATCACACCTCAAAACCTTAAAAACATTTAAAAAGTGTACAAATACACAAAAACATGTGGATCAATGCAAGTAAAAGAGATCCACATCAGGCCACAGGTCAATCAATATACAGACACTAGTCCCTCATGCATGAAGTCAGTACATGATGCAATGTGCATGCCAAACACCCTATACCAATACCCATGTAATCCTATGGAGGTCCTCAAAGAGGGAGGGCATCCTAAGAGGTGAAAGTAAGAGCAGGGCAAGGTCAAGCAGCTAAGATGGCAACAAGTGGAAAACGTATCTGAAGGGACAATGTGGTCCGGGACCTGAGGCCAGAGGCACCCCACGCGTTACGTCGCAGTCAAGCAATGGATCCTTGGGCCATTGTTTGTAGCCCATGTCTCATAGGCACATGAGGTCTGCTCATTCACCAATGAGAGCAGAAAAGGGTCAGGGAAACCATTTGTGTGAGCCCCTCAAAATGTATTTGTCTGTGTGCCCTTCGTTCAATTAATGGTAGTATATGGACTGTATCTGGTATACTCTGTAATTATGTACCTTCTTTCCCAATTAAAAAAAAAAAGAAAAAAAGATCCAGGGTCGTGTCCAGGGGCAGCCAAAATTGTGTACAGCAGGACTGGACTAATAGACAGGTTGGAATTATATCTGTGAAATGCTACATTTTTGTTAATAACAGTGAATTAGAGAATGTGATACTTTGTTATCCTGAGTACATTTAAGAAACTCGTCTTTGTGGGAGGAAAACCCCTTTAAAGGAGATCTACCACCAGGATAAAAAATTGTATGCAAATGAGCCTGAGGGGCTCCAAGCCCCATAAACATCTATGGAGCCCCTAATTTGCATGCAGTCCTTCATCCTGGTGGTAGATGGCCTTTAAACCAGCTTTAGTAATCTTACACTTACAGTATGTTTTACCGGAAACTATTTCGTAGAGTTGCCATTCAGAAAGCCTAGTGTTCCGGGGTGAGAACGTTCCCGGCCAAGGAATGTTTTGTATATACTTGTCTGAAGCAATGTTTAAAGAAACCACAACCTGATTCAGAAATCCGTATTGGGTGTACATTGTATATTGAACTGAGAGTAATCCCATAATCTGGAGATATCCTTACTTGACCTAAGAGACCAAATATTCTGAAATATTCAACCGTGTTGGGGAACTGTATAGCAGAATTTTAAAGATGTTGCCTTGTAATGAGTAAATACAATGGGGGTCATTTACTAAGGGCCTGAATCACTATTAGTGGTCACATTTCCCAAAAATTACCGTTTTGCGCCGAATTGCCCCAGGTTTTTGGCACACGCGGTCAGCGCGGGGGTGCGCGGGGGGGGGAGAGGGGGGGGGGGGGGGGGAAACCTGACGGATTCGGAAAAACTGCTGTATTTTTTAAATAATATGTGTCGCTCGACACGCGCTTACCTGCAGCAACGGATGATGAACTCCAGTGAACTCCGGCGGACTTCAGCGCAGCAGCGACACCTGGTGGACATCGGGCACACTACCTTAGTGAATCGCCAGAAGACCCAGATCCTCGACGGAGAACGCGCCGCTGGATCATGACAGGACCGGGTAAGTAAATCTGCCCCAATGTTTGCGAATTGAAAAGTTTAGATATCAGATTATATAACCTTTAAGAATGGGGAAGATCCTAATCTGACCAAAAATCATCAACAAAAAACTAGGAGCAACATCTACAGTTCCTCTTGGTCCTTGATGACTGTGGGATTTATTGGTTTTCCAATAGACTATTATGGGATGATGTCCAAGTATGTATGACCAAGATATCATAAAGAGAGACAATCAGTCCATCTCCCACCCGTCTGATTGATCGTGGTGAACTTCCAAGTTCTAATGAGTCTTGGAGGCCACAGAATCCTCACCACATGGATTCCTATCATTCCGAGATGCCTGGCATATCATATGGATACTCTGTAGTTATGTAACACTGAAAAGAATTATTGAAGAGAAAAGGGTCCACACTACAAGATAAAAGTAATTTTTTTTGTGTTTCACCTTCGTGTTGACTAACACTTGTTATGTTGGATGGTAGGGTCACACCCTAGAAACATCCAGAACCATGAATTTCTCTCGACTTTCACCACAGTTCACCGAATTGTCAAATTGATTGAGTTGTAATTTCCCTTCCGCCCTCAGGTGCTGCTCTGGAGTGCGAAGTATGTTATGCACTCAACTCAAATAGTTGTTCCGGACACTACGAGCGATGCAAAACTCCACAAAGTCGATGTATGATGACGCTCACTGAGAAATCTCTCAAAGATGAGAAAGGTAAGTGGTAACACATGGAGAGTAGCTAATTATTTAGATAGAGTGAAATCTCTCCAAAATATTGAATTTTTGAGAAGATCACCTCTGATCATCCCCTAATTTCCGGCGATACACTGGTTGTCTTCCTCCCTTTCCCGGAGAAGACCACCTATTTATGAGGTTTTAGATGACGTCTTCAAAGAAGAATGGCTCTAGTTACAAGTTTTCGATTTTTATTTTGCCCAGTACTAGTAGTAGTAAGAAAACCTGTAGGTATTAGTGATATTACATGGTGAATACTCTACACTGATGAGGAGAAAGGATTGTGGAACATTGTTGCTCATGTTTCAAGGATTTTTATTTGAGGGACATAAACCCACCAGGTAGCGACTCTACTTGTGGTTAGCACTGAACAAAAAGTCCGGCACAGAGGTCCCTTATTATCCATCTTTATTTAGAGGGGGCTGCGCATGCACCTGCACCCCCATGGGAATGAGGGAAATAACTTAGGATACTTTCTGCACTTCCATAGACATTGGGGGTCATTTACTAAGGGCCCAATTCGCGTTTTCCCGACGTGTTACCAGAATATTTCCAATTTGCGGCGATTTTTCCTGAATTGCCCCGGGATTTTGGTGCACGCGATCGGATTGTGGCGTATCGGCGCCAGCATGCATGCGATGGAAATGGGGGGCGTGGCTGTAAAAAAAAACCCCGACGGATTAGGAAAAACCGCCACATTTTTTTAAAAAAAGGGTCGCTCGACACGCGCTTACCTTCACCCATGATAGGACGGTGAACTCCAGTGCATTCCGATGCTCTTCAGCGCAGCAGCGACACCTGGTGGACGTCGGAGGAACTACCTTAGTGAATCCCGGCCGGACACGAATCCTCCGCAGAGAACGCGGCGCTGGATCGCGAATGGACCGGGTAAGTAAATCTGCCCCATTATTGTGTAGCCACCTCTCCAATTGGTCGAGTAACAAGACTTAGGTTCTCCTTTGTTATAACGATATATTAAGGTTTGAGTTTCCAGGTTCAGCTCAGCCCCATTAATAACACCCTTTACATGCGGCACACCATCTTTTTTCCAAGGATTGTTGCTCCCCAATGGCATCACGGGGACGACCCTCAGGAATATGTTGGCGCATGGATTGGGGGTGTTAATAACAGAGGGCGATTTCGAACGTCTGGCTGAATTACTAGTTATAAACTTTCTCTTCAGTGCCAATCATAGTTACTACCTGTGGGATCAATGTCGCACTACAGACCCTCATGACACTCATCTGTACAGACACTTTTTCCGAATTCTTGCTCCTCATCCGGAGGATTGGTTCGGTTCAGATTACACAATGCCTCTCAGGGAAGATCCCAGTGTTCCAGTACCTCCACCTACATGTTCAGGACATTTCCACAGGATAGTCTGGATGAACATATCCTTTTGACTTGTAATACAGAAGATCCTCTCCCTTGTAAGACATTATCAGGAACATGAAATCCATTATTGGGGCTTTCCCTTTGATCACCCTTTGGTTATAGCCATAACTATACAAGTTGTATAGTTACATATTTTAGATGTTTTTCAAGCTGGTAATTTCCTTCTATTTCAGGAGAAATGACAAGTGCTGTTTTAGAGAAATCCTGCGGAAGTGTCTATGACTGCAGCCATCCTGCCACCCTGACCACAGAGGAATTCCATGTGCGGGTGACCACAATGTGCTGTAACACCGACTTCTGCAACAACGGCACGATGTACAAGTGTATGTATTTAGGAACGAATGGAAATATTATTTTCTTGAATAAAACAAGGTGTTGGTGGAGGTAGAAATAAGTCTGGGGGATTTACATGCAGAGGCCAATTCTGTATGTGTGGGTAAGGAAAGTACTACTACTCATAATGTGTACAAATGGACAGAGCACAGTACTACTACTCCTATCCTGTATGTATGGGTACAATCCAATACTACTACTACAATCCTGTAAATATAGACACAGCACAGTACTACTACGCCTATACTGTATATAGACACAACACAGTACTACTACTCCTATCCTGTATATATTGGTACAGCACAGTACTACTACTCCTATCCTGTATATATAGGCACAGCACAGAACTACTACTCATATCCTGTATATATAGGCACAGTACTACTACTCCTATCCTGTATATATGGGTACAGCACAGTACTACTACTCCTATCCTGTATATATGGGCACAGCACAGTACTACTACTCCTATCCTGTATATATGAGCACAGCACAGTACTACTACTCCAATCCTGTATGTATGGGTACACTCCAATACTACTACTCCAATCCTGTAAATATGGACACAGCACAGTACTACTACTACTCCTATACTGTATATAGACACAACACAGTACTACTACTCCTATCCTGTATGTATGGCCACAGTACTACTACTCCTATCCTGTATATATGGGCACAGCACAATACTACTACTCCTATCCTGTATATACAGGCACAGCACAATACTACTACTCCTATCCTGTATATATGGACACAGCACAGTACTACTACTCCTATCCTGTATATATGGACACAGCACAGTACTACTACTCCTATCCTGTATATATGAGCACAGCACAGTACTACTACTCTTATCCTGTATATATGGACACAGCACAGTACTACTACTCCTATCCTGTATATATGGACACAGCACAGTACTACTACTCATATCCTGTATATATGGACACAGCACAGTGCTACTACTCCTATCCTGTATATATGGGCACAGCACAGTACTACTACTCCTATCCTGTATATATGAGCACAGCACAGTACTACTACTCCTATCCTGTATTTTTAAGCACAGTACAGTACTACTACTCCTATCCTATATGTATGGGTGCATTACAGTACTCCTACTCCTACTCCTACTCTGTATACAGAGTATATATGGGCACATAACAATACTACTACTCGCATATAGACACAGCACGGTACTACTAGAGTCTAGATATGAGTTCTCTTTGCCTTTGCCGCTTTATGAAGCCTTTAGTCCATGACTTTTTGATTTTGTATTTTTTCTTTTAGCAAAAGGACTAAATTCCACCATTAATGGAGTCACCTGCTTGTCCTGCTTTGAAAAAAATTCTCAAACCTGTGAAGTAAAAAAAAATATTGATTGCACTGGAGATGAAAAGCATTGTGTACATTACCAAGCCACCAGAGAGGGAGGTAAGAGGCTCCAGACTCCCAATGTGGAGGGTTTTATTGTTGTTTTTTTGTGCATGGTCATTGTACAGGGAGGGGGAGGAGATAAGCTGTGACATCATCTATTGTCAGTAGTGATGTAATGATGGGTCAGTGTTATCTATAGGTCATTGTACAGGGAGGGGGAGGAGATAAGCTGTGACATCATCTATTGTCAGTAGTGATGTAATGATGGGTCAGTGTTATCTATATAGAGATCATTGTACAGGGAGGGGGTGGAGATAAGCTGTGACATCATCTATTGTCAGCAGTGATGTAATGATGGGTCAGTGTTATATTATTACAATAAAAGTTTCAAAAAGATACAGGGTACATGCGAATTAGCCCTTCAAAGGGATATCCTCACGTACAATAGAGGCTTCTTCCACCCGATCTAACTTAATAGGTGGATCCGTGGTGGTAGGTTTCCTTTAAGGGGATATAGGAGCCATTCTGGCCAGTAGACGCAGTGGGGCACATTTACTAACGGCGCATTTCTGTTGGTTTCTCGACTATTACCATTTTGCGACACATTAAACAGGGTTTTTGTGGCGCAATCGCACCGACTTTCACGCGACAAAAACCGGGGGTCCATGGCCGTCGGACAACCAGACTGATTTGGACTACGTGCGGGATTTAAAATTCAAATTGTGTCGCAACATGCACTCACATGCACCGGGAAGAAGAAGGTGAACTCCGGCGGACCTGAGTTGGGAAGCGTCACATGCAGGATCTCGGACGCACAATCTTGTTGAATTGCGGCAGACTTCATCCTCTTCGGACAATGCACCCCTGGGGATCGTGCAGGGACAGGGTAAGTTAATGTGCCCCATTACTTTACATTCAAAGTCGATTTTACCTTTCCCCCCATTGTTCAAGATTTGCCATTTACATTTCTATTTCCATTCAAGAACTGTCGACTTGTTATTTTTCCACTGAATTTCACCTATAAGGGAGTTTCCTCTGTGGAATTTTAATTACTTCATTTTTTAATGTTTTTGCAATATGAATTTGGTTTAAAATGTTGCCAAATAGGAAGTCCCTGTGTACACAGAGGTTGTCCTGTTGATGTTTTTTAGGAAAGGGTGGACACTATAATACGGCCTCACGTCAAGGTCTATGATCTTTTATTATAGATGTAATTAAACATCAATCAATTATTTAAAAAAAAGTCGGGCGCCGTTGATGAAACTTCAAAAAGACCAAATTTGTAAAATTCTTGTCTCCAGAAAGAAACATTAGGGGAATTCTACTGACTGGAGTAAAGAGACAGCAGACTATACTTCATCAAGATAAGAGAACTTGCTCCATGACTCCTTGAGTCCTAACAATGGGACATATTTGTTCCAACAAAGTTGCCTTCAAAGACCGGGAACAAATAAAATGAAATTAGCGAAATCATCCGTGGCCAATCCACGCTGACGTCAGTTACTAGTGCAGATACACATGAGGGTTTGCAAAGTTTAAGGAATAGTAATGAGCGGACCCATTAAAATTTCCATTCAGCCAAGTTTGGACCCAAATTTTATAAATATACTAGTGACACCTGCGTTCGGTGCTGCCATCATTTGTGGGCATTAACTCTTTAAATGCCACTTCAAAGTCGCCAGTGGCAGTTAAATTGCTACAGCCATAAGCACGTTGGGTGTAAAATTCTGCATTGCAGCAATGGGGAGGGCTGTTTCTCCTGATGAGGTCGTCGGGGAGCAACAATTCTCCCCAAAATGTCAAAGCCGTGCAACGCAGCCATAGCGATTAAAATGTTGCTTTGCCAGTACCGATAGCGGGTGTTTCTAGAGGGAGGGGGGTTTGAGCCACATCCATACCCAATGAAGTTCAATGCCAGGTCCGGGGAACCCAAACCTGCAAAATTTAGTGCAAACACGAACTTTACAGTTCAGGTTCACTCAACACTATTAAAGGATTTTTATAGAAAAGGGTTAGGCAAAATCGGAGCCAAAATAATCCTGTTACGGCAAAAATTTTAGGAGGTCATTGGTCCTTCCATACTCCTGCCTGGGACAGAAGTGTCAGGGCACTGCAGAACAAGGGACCCCCAACAATTTCAATCAAACCTGAAATACTTTTGGGGGTTACATTTGTTAAGATTCTTTAAAAGACCCACTGAAAAAAAATAGGGGTGAACCTAAACTATCTGCTGCCCGAGTCAAGCTATAGGCAAGCCCCTCTGCCCCATCCACTGGTTATATATTAGGCTATTTTTTAGTATGTGGGTTCTCCATGCAGTGTCTCACGCTGACATCGGGTGTGATGAAACACTATTTTTAAGAGGAATGATTCAAAAAAGTTTTTGTAGCACATTCCGATAAAATTTACCATCCTTTATTTCTCATTCATTTAAAATGTACAACTGTGTACATGTAGGTAAAAAAAACTACGCTATATTGTAAGCCTCACTCATGGTTTACCCCTTTAAAGAGGACCTTTCACCACCCCAGACTTCCCATACTGAACATACCATAAAGCAGGCTCTGGAATCCTGATTCTGGGGAACTTGGAATTTTCCTTCCAGCCCCCTCCGTTCCAGTGATATGACCCCCAGGATCTGAAGATTCCGCGCGCTCACCCCAGTACAAAGTAGTCTTTTATCTGACACCATCCGACGCTGATTGGATGGTGTCAGAAGATTTTAGCATACTCACACCCCGGACCCGTGTTGCAGCTCCTCCTTTCTGACCATACAGACCTCGGAATCTTCAGATCCCGGGGGTCATATCTCTGGAACGGAGGGGGCTAGGAGGAAAATTCAAAGTGCCCCAAGTGGGAAGTCTGAGGTGATGAAAGGTCCACTTTAACAGGCTTTTCACCAAAAAACGTTGTAGGCATATTCTTAATTGAATATTCAGGCATAAATCTGAATTGAGAGCTTAGGTGAGGTTGGTGGTGCAACACCCAAATCTCCTAGGGATCAGCTGAATTACACTATGAACAGAGGTAGACGATGAGCAGACTCATTAAAATTTGGGTTGAGCTGAGTTCAGCTGAAACTAAATTTTATTAATCTGTTCCGAGTCCAAAATCCCCACCAGAAATGAATGGAGTGGGAGTTCTCCAGCACTAACAAATCGGTGGCACTGGGAGCAGCCATTTTGGAGGGTGTCGTCCCTTGCAATGACATCATCAAAGGGGCGTCAATCCTCCCAATGACACCATCCATTAAAATGCCACTGGCCACTTTGTCAGCGCCATTAAAAGAGTTAATGTCCACGAGTCGAACTCGGAGGACCCGAACCGGCAAAGTTCTCTGCAAACCTGACCTTTGCAATTTGGGTCTGCTCATCACTAGTCTTTAGTGTATCCACTGTTTGCAACTGCAGCCTGTAGCATGGTGTCGGCATTTGGTTCCCACCATAACATATAAGTAACCCAAAAGATGAGACTCTCACTTCCGTAGGGAATCACTATTATTCAGTGTCATATCTAGAAGACGCGGTGTCTACTAATTCCACTAATCCTAAATGGAAAGTAAAAGACTAAGAGTGCGTTCACATTTATCAGTTTTATCCTCGTACCGCCATCTTTACATCAGTTTTACCATTAGTTGTACTTGAAGCAAATAAAATCGATGGCTACTGATAAACTTAAACGGCTCCCGAGACGTCTCCCGTGAGCAGGATGGGGGCGGCACTAATTTGCCGCCTGAGGCTACAAGTCAGATCAGTCCTTTATATCCTCGTGTATATTTATTTATTACACAACCCATCGCTATAATGGTTATCGCTAATGCCGGGCCGGGGACACTGATGTTGTATGTTTCTCTATGACTATTGTATAATTACCTGATGACATTATACCTGCCCTGATATTAATATGAGATGTTACCAGATAATGATATGGTGCAGGTCACTCTGAATGTAAATGATTTAGTCACATAATTATTACTTATATAATAAGTAGTTACCTCTACAGAGCCGGATTATTGTCATAGGTGCGGTATTGTGCTAGTTACACTCTCGTACATAGTAGTTATATCCTTCTATACATCCTAGTAAGCTAAATAGCAGGATTTGGGGAATCAGTAAGTTGGGCTGAACGGCTTTATAGCTGGTATAATATATATATAGGCGATCCCCCGGGTTACATAGAAGATAGGTTCCGTAGATTTGTTCTTAAGTTGAATTTGTATGTAAGTCGAAACTGTATATTTTATGATTGTAGTTCCAGACAAAAAAAAGTTTTTGCCCCAGTGACAATTGGAGTTTCAAAAATTTTTGCTGTAGACTATAGTAACATCCAGAGAGGTCACCAGAGGTCACAGGGGGCAGAGGGGTCTGTCTTTAACTAGGGGTCACCTGTAAGTTGGGTGTCCTTAAGTAGGGTACCGCCTGTATATAGATTTACTTTCTCATCTACTTTAGTTTTGTCTTTATAGAATTAAACATTTATAGAATTTTGTGTCGTGTATCACAGAACAATAGACCTCATCTTACCCATAGTATTATGTGCACACAAATAGTCCCTGAACAATAGGATTGTACAATATGTCCTGTTATTGTATCCCGGCATATAATAGAAGTTGTGGAGTAGAGATAATATTCCCAGGGTATAAAATGAAGGCAAATGTAAAGCTGATTCTTAGTCGGGTGTCACCTTGTACCTGAGATTACTATAGAACATGACTTCTATTAAAGCCTTTGTTGTAGACTTCAGACAATGCTCCTCGCTGGTGGAGCTTTGCAGGATCTCACTGGACATTTCCTTCACAAAGTCGAAGAAACTTGATACAAATGATGGTATAGAAGGGACTTAAAGGGGGTTTCCACCTTTAACTCTTCCTAACATTTCTGTGCTTAGTTGAGGAATTTCCTGATAATGATATTTGGCTTGTTTCCTTCGGTTTCTTTGCTTGAACACGTTAGCTTCAGGCTCATATATTGTGGGTGACAAGGCGTTGGCATGGATTAGCATCAAAAAGCAAAGTATGCCGCGTGCAAACATTAATGGTCTACTGGCTGTATACTGTGACTATACAGGCTGCTACATGAATGTCAGGAATGATGACCACATCTAAGGAGACCAAGACCAGCACCACCAAGAAGGAGGGTTGGTGAATATGTGTGAAATACCACCAGCCATGCGAAGAAGAAGCAAAGAAGAAACAGCAAAAAAGAATAACAACACTTATTAAACTACAGCTTTCAGACACTTACAACACCATTAGTACAGTAGGTGGAGGGGTCCACAAATTAGGGTCTCAAAATTAAATTAGCATCACATAATAAAACTACCATGGTAATGGAATAAAGCAATATCATAGCAAAAGTGCAAAAGAAATCTAATATAATAAGGTAGAACAAGGATAAAGGGAATGAACGCTCAGTGGCTGAAGAAAGCCCGTGTATACCACCAGGAGTTCTGGGGTTATAGTGGGCAAAATACATTTGATATGAGAGTTTCTTCCTAGGTATGGATCTTATTGTCAATCTGAAAGGAAATAAACCAGTTATAAAAAAATAAATAAAGGAAATATTCACCTCCACTTCTTTTGTTTTCATCTTGATTATGGTGCTGCCTTTGTTAAGCTTGACACCCCGGGATCATATAGAAAATAAACTAATAATTAGCAGCATGGAGTGCAGGGACAAGATGTCCATCACCACGGGCTGCTAATTATGCACTCCCCTGCACCTCCCTCTCCCATTCTGGGAGCATATCTCTCACACCTCTTGCATGACGTCACCTCCCTCTCCCTGCATGTGAGAGGGAGGTGCTGGGGCATGCATAATTAGCAGCCTGGAGAGCTTGACATCTTGTCCCCACACTACGTGCTGCTAATTATATTTTTCATTTCTAAGTGATCCAGGTGTGTCAAGCTTAGCGAAAGACAGTGCTAGGGTCAAGATGAAGAGGAGCAGAGGTGAGAATTTCCATGGCACTTGGCAATTCCGTCAGCTCCGTAGAGATGAATGGAGTAGAACGGTCATGTGTGGCCCGGGGACCAAAGAGGGATCCGACTGAGGTACCTGGGACCCCATTGAATCCCTCGTTTTTGTTATCTGTGTAGGTCTCATCACTGAGACACCCCACGATCAGCAAGCTAGGCTCTATCCTGTGGAACCAGAGGAAGGATGACTTTGGTAGAATTTATTGTTAAAATCTTTCATTGATGAAGCTACCCGTTTTAAACCAGTAATGGCATCTTCATCCGACCAGAAAAATAATAGAACAGCAGCAGGAGACTAAGACTCAGTGGCATGCCTTCTATTTTACGCCCATCTTTTTTCCTCTCTTAGCTATCTGTCATGAGGCCATTTTTCTCCAAATGTAGCCAATAAGTAATGCGTTATTGTATAGGCAAAATTTACTACTGGATGATTCAAGTGGCATTTCTGAGGCCAAAAACAATGAAATGTCTGGAAGCCACCAAATTTGTGGGGACATCTCTCAATTGTAGAGCTTGAAGACTATTGCGCCTTGATCTGCCATATTTTGAAACTGTATCTGCTCCCACCCAATGCCAAAACAATTTAATGTACAATCTCCATAAACTGTCGGTTGTATGGTTTGGGGGCTATGAGTGAATCATGTCTTCCCTAAAGTGAAGTCCTATCTGCTACCAATGTTAGAACTAACCCCGCAGTGCCGAGTCCACACCCACCTATAGGGCATCTACAGGGGTAAACATGTCCACACCTTTCTTTATTACATGAGATAAGTTAGATATATTTTCTTCTAAATCACCATAAATATTTTGTAATTTATAGATAATTTTGAACGCTACCCAAAGATCTCAATATCCGGCATTACTTTTCATCATCTCTTTCTACAAATGTGTGTGGTCTTTCTGTTTCATCCATTCGTTTTTAGGCTCAGGAGATTGATTTGTAGAGAAAAGGAGACTATTTTGTTTTTCAGGTTGTTAAGTGTTTCAGTTCCAAAAATATTTCTTGGACAAAAAACAAAGGATTTACGAAAAAAGACTGCGCAATACAAAGTATTCAGCACATGCAAAACTAAAAATCAAAGAGAAAAAAAGAAAATCAGAAATTGGCCGTTCACATAAGAGAATTTAGAAATTGCGTAGATTTCGAAGCCTGAAGGAACAAACAAACAAGCTGATACATCGCAGCGTATGATTTGCTGATATGATTATAGGTTAATCAGCAAAATTATATGTTACATTGAGATGGAATAGTAAAAATTAGGAGGATGAGTAGAGGAACATCAAGGCGATTACGATGGATAATTACAATTATAATTGTAAATAGAGGACTTGAAATGCAAAGTTTTGGTTTGTACAGAACCTTCTGGGTTCAAGTCCCCTGAAACCGAACCTAAATTTCATTAGAAGTTTGGGGCTGGGTCGTCTCAACTTGCTTCCGCAGCTAAGTCCTGCAATTGTTGTTGGTACTGATGGCCGGTATTTAACTGGCTGTGCCCATGCGCCAGCACTAAGCACTTGGCGGCGCTGGGCACTACCAAATTGGGGATGATCATTACTTATCGAAAATGGACAATGGACATTGCTAGAATGACGCCTAGCAATGTCCATGCATGTGCATGCTTGCGTTTTTTTTTAAATGCTGGGGTTGACTTTAAACAGTGAACATTGACTTAAATGGCGGCTGTTGCACCTTGGGGATTTTAAAAATGTGGCTTCAGACGAATTCCAAATAGTTTGCTCACCACTGGTTGCGAATCGTAGGCTTGCAAATTTTTGTTATCTAGTTTCTTAACAATATTTATGGAATACATGTTGCTTAAAATATCTGCAAACTTCCAACTGCATGGACTCCCACCACCCATGAAAACAGACCCTGTAGTTCATGAAAACAGGAGTCTTGCTCTGGCAAATTGAATGAAACGGGCTCAGCTATCGCCTGATTCACTGTCTATGAAAACACCGGAGATAGACGAGCCATGTGCTAAGCAGTTTCCAGCCCTCCCATTGTAGTGCATGGACAGGCAGTAGGAATACTTAACCTGCCGCTCCATCAGTTAGTAAGAGCATGACCCATTTCGAACTATGGATATGGGATAACAATCAAAGTTAGTACAACCCCTTGGTTCCTGGCTCCACCACTGCAGGGATTGTCAATATCAGTGTACAAAACAGCAGTCTGGATAAATGCCTCTCTATCTAATTCCAAAAATTTGTGTTCCGGCTTCCCTAAAATCACAAAAAGGGTCATACACTTCGCTTGGCCTCACATTCACACAGAACGTCAAGTTTGTGATTGAATATCTTCTAAAATATTCTAAGACAAAAAGTAGGAAGAAGAGGAATAAGCTGTTTCTAAAGTAAATCTCACAATTCAGATCTTATTGTTGTTCCAAAAGATCTTGTCCTAGAAACATGACCCAAGGTGGTTCAAGCCATTATTTTTCCATTGTGTCTCATAATCTCAGCTTTTAGGAGTTTAATGAATGTGAATTGTATTGTTTTGTTATGTCTTTATCTACCCCAAGCATCTTCATTGTCACCGCGTCCTTCTGAAAGTAATTTTATTCTTTGTGGTTCTTCCAAGTCTCTCGTCAAAGACTCGAACAAACATTTAGAGATGGAGCCAAGTTTATCTTCATGGCAATAAGTTAGGTGAACAGTGACACCCCAGTCAAATTTTACAAAATTGTATCCTTGTTTTTGGATAAAAATGTTTTGGGTGGTTTACAATATTTTGAAGAAAAAAAAAAACAAGGATAAAAAACTGGGTCAATCTAGTAAAAAAGTTGATCAAAAATTGTTATTTTCATCTCAATGAGAGAATGTTGTATTTCACCTGTTGGACGTTCTTTAGCTGAGCTCTACCCTGGCAGCCTCTTCTTTCTGGAAATCCTTATTATTGGGATCTTCATTTATTTTTTATGCAAAATGTGTAGTTTATAATTCAAGTCAATGGTCCAGATTTACTAAAGCCCCAGCACCTGTTTTCTGTCCAAACTGCTTGCACATGTATTTAAGAAGGGTCCGCGCCCCACATGCAACACTTTTGTGTTGCGGTTGCACTATTCCCGAAGCAACACAAATTTCTTCACCAAAATGAGGCGTTCTAATGCAGAATCGCAATGGGCGACACATATCGTGAAGAGTCCAACAGTATTGTGTTGCACACCCAATGTTAAAGGTGCACCAAAAGAGTTGGTGCACTCTGTTGGGGCAGTGCAGAGGGCGCTAGATTCATGAAAATAAGGCACCACAATTCATGAATCTGTCGCCCTCAGCACAACATCAATATCATACAACAACCAAACATTCCCCATTGGAAAATCTTTTCTCTATGAGGAGTACAGGACTATAAATAGCACATGATTACTGGTGGTCCAGTACAGATTTTGGATTGGTCTAAGTTCCACCATTGGACACAACCTTGGCCTATAATGATTAGATTTTTCAACATTTCAGTTCTCCACAGTAGCTTCTCCACAGTAGCTTCTCCACAGTAGCTTCTCCACAGTAGCTTCTCCACAGTAGCAGGTTGTAGCTGTAAAATCCCTGCAGTAAATGGATTGTAATTGTAGGATTTGTAATGGGAATTATGGGAATATACATAATAATTATAAAGAAGGAGCAATATATGATGTAAGATACGATTGTGACATGGAAGCTCTGGGACTACATACAAGCAGAGGTCACACCAAAGGCACAATCATATAATAAAAATTGATATATCACCATGATATTCTGTAGCGCTTTACATATATGCAGATAATCTTCATATGTCAGTATAGAGCAGTGGAGGACCTTAAAGGAGGATTCAAGGATAACAACATTGATAATATACCCATATAATAGGTGATGAATTTATTGGTTTATTTTTAAAACTCAATTTGGTTCTGGGTTAAGGTACCGTATTTTTCGGACTATAAGACGCACTGGATCATAAGACGCACCTAGGTTTTAGAGGTGGAAAAATAAGAAAAAATCCCCCCCCCCCCAAATAGTGTGCTAAAATATTTAACAGTAAAGTAACGGCGCTGTATGGGGCGGTACAGCCATGTTTCACTTTGGAGAGGGGTAGGGGGCGAGCAGCCCTCACCCCCTCCTCCTCTCCTGGGGATCAACGTGTGCCAGCCTTGCTATGGTACGGCGGGCACACGTTCATGTGAGTGTAGCCTAAGGGGACTGTGTAGGGGGTACTTTTATTAGGAGTCATTGAGTGACATTTGGTGAAGTTTTAATAGTGTACTGTGTTCGGGGAGAATTAATGGGGACACTTTATTAGGGGACATTTTATGGGACACTGTTACCTGATGCTGAAGGATGACTCCTGTGCCGACACTACAAGTGTTCTATCAGATACAGCCCTATACAGAACACTTGGTGGTCGGGGGGAAGTGTTGTTACTTTGACCCAACACTGATTGGCTAGGGCTTGGCTAGCAGGAAGATCAGCCAGTGTTGGTGGCAGAATTAGTGATGGGAATTATAGAATTATGTTGACACGTAGTCAGGGGGTCTCAAGAGTTACCAGGGCTGTATGTATGAGTATATGTGACAAATTCTCACAAGAGCTTACAATCTATGAGGAGGAGGAGGACACAGGGTGACAATGCTTGTACAATGGTCACAAGAGCTTACAATCTACTAGGAGGAGGACACAGGCAGTGACAATGCTTGCACAATGGCCACAAGAGCTTACAATCTATGAGGAGGAGGAGGGGACACAAGAGGTGACAATGTTTGTACAATGGTCACAAGAGCTTACAGTCTATGAGGAGGAGGACACAGGAGTTGACAATCCTTGTACAATGGTCACAAGAGCTTACAGTCTATGAGGAGGAGGACACAGGAGGTGACAGTGCTTGTACAATGGTCACAGGAGCTTACAATCTATGAGGAGGAGGACACAGGAGGTGACAGTGCTTGTACAATGGTCACAGGAGCTTACAATCTATGAGGAGGAGGAAACAGGACACGGAGGTGACAGTGCTTGTACAATGGTCACAGGAGCTTACAATTATGAGGGGAGGGACACAGGAGGTGACAGTGCTTGTACAATGGACCACAGGAGCTTACAATCTCATGAGGAGGAGGACACAGGAGGTGACAGTGCTTGTACAATGGTCACAAGAGTTACAATCTATGAGGAGGAGGAGAACACAGGAGGTGACAATGTGTTACAATGGTCACAAGAGCTTACAGTCTATGAGGAGGAGGACACCGGAGGTGACAGTGCTTGTACATGGTCACAAGAGTTACAGTCTATGAGAGGAGGACCGGGACGGATGGTGACAGTGCTTGTACAATGGTCACAAGAGCTTACAATCTATGAGGAGGAGGAGGACACGGGAGGTGACAGTGCTTGTACAATGGTCACAAGCGCTTACAATCTATGAGGAGGAGGAGGACACGGGAGGTGACATAGACTGTAAGCTCATATGACCTTGTACAAGCACTGTTTGTGAATTGTTCAGTTTCACACACCTGTGAGAACAGCACAGCAGGCACAGGAGCAGAGAAGTACTGGTCACATTTCCTGTCCCATCTTTAGTGTTATTTGATGCTGGGTCTCTGGGAGAAGATAGTGATCTGTCTGGCATCAGTCACAGTGAGAGCTCCGTGCTGAGGGGGCGTGGCTTGTGCTTCCCTTCATAACCTGGAAGTGGTGTCAGTCAGTGTGCATTCAATGTGATTACTGAGCTCCGCTGCTCACAGAAACCAGCAGGCAGCAGCTGTGTGTGGAGCCGAGCTCAGCACTGCCCCTGCGCTTACTGTCATGTGCTCTATTCGGACTATAAGACGCACCACAGTTTTTTCCCCATCTTCTGGGGAAAAAATGTGCGTCTTATAGTCCAAAAAATACGGTACTTGCGTGCAACCATTTTGAGCAGGGTCATTGCTCCTGGTGACTTTTCCAGCAGCATTTAAAGAGTTAAAGGGGTTTTCCCACAAAGAAAAGTTAAGCCTTATCCATGACGTGGGGCCTAACTTGCTGATCAGTGGGGTCTCAGTGCTGAGACCCTCACAGATCACAAATGGGGGTTCGCGACCCCTCGACGCTCGTCAGACTAATGGAGCAGACAGCCGCACATGACCGTTCTGCTCTATTCATCTCTATAGAGCTGATGGAAATGGCCTGAGCGCCGCGCTCACCGATCTTCGCCAGCTCCATAGAGATTAATGGATCAGAACGATCATGTGCGGTCATGGAGCAACGAGGGGACAGTCGGACCCCTAGTTTCCGCGATCTGCAGGGGTCTCAGCAATGAGACCCACACTGGTCAGCAAGTTAGGCCCTATCCCGTGGATAGGGCCTAACTTGTCTTTGTGAGAAAACCCCTTTAATGCCCACATTAGTTAAACTGAACCCAGGCTAGGACCCAAATTTCTAATGAAGTTAAGTGTCATGTATCATTTCAATGTTTATTATGTGAATATGAAGATAATTGTCTACACTGATCTACTTCAACAATATTTCCAAAAAACTGATCATAAGAAACATCAAATACCCATTGCCTTCAAGGGAAAGTGTAGTGAGCATGCTCTGTGACCTGTGCAGAGGTCACTGTGCAGGGAGGGGAGGAGGAGCTAAACTGTCTCTATCATTGATTTCCATCCATCATGCCCACCACTTTTTGAGGCCTGCACAGTTACACTAAGCTCATGCTGCACCGGTACTAAGTGTCCGTCTTATCTTGCAGGGGGAGCTATCACCGTGGCTGGTTGTGCCTCTGAGAGTATGGAGAGGTCTAAAGGGGGCGCTGCCTTCCGTGGATCTTCAGTCTCCATCCAGGATATGAGCAACAAGAACAATGGGGAGTGTTTGAGAGACAATGGGCTTCTGCTACCGCTCCTGGCTACGCTCACCATTGTCGCGATATACTCACAATAGAACCGATACTGGAACATATACAAATGTATAATGTCTTCTTCTAACAATGCCTTACTTACATTATTACATTATTTTAGAGATTTTAATGAAAATGAAAAAAAAAAAAAATTCTGAAGCAGCATATCTCACCTCCTTTGTCTTCTTCTAGGGCCCCAGGTAGACTCATTGGTCAATCTACCACTATGTTTTAATAAAAAACTGAGAATGTTAGTAAATTGTTGCTCCCATAGAATGTAGAGTTGTACTGATTGGAACTTATCCCATTTATTTATGTAGCATTTATGTAGGGCACCAAGAACATAATGTGACAAATTTATATTTATTATATATTTTTTCTGCACTACTTTTTCATTAAAAAACTAAAAAATTTTGTATTGTGTTGCCAACCTATTATTTTTATGGTAAATTTTAGATCTATTTTAAAATAATGTCATGTATGTACAGTACAAACCAAAAGTTTTGACACACCTTCTCATTCAAAAGAGTTTTCTGTATTGTCATGGCTATAAAAATTGTGGATTCACACTTAACAAAAAGTGTGAAACAACTGAAAATGTGTCTTATATTTCAGGTTCCCTTTGCTGTGATCATTGCTTTGCACACTCTTGGCTTCTCTTGATGAGATACAAGAGGTAGTCACCTGAAATGGTCTTCCAACAGTCTTAAAGGAGTTCCCAGAAATGCTTAGCACTTGTTGGCTCATTTGCCTTCACTCTGTGGTCCAGCTCAACCCAAACCATCTGGATTGGGTTCATGTCTGGTGACAGTGGAGTCAAGATCATCTGGCATAGCCGCCATCACTCTTCTTCTTGGTCAAATAGCCCTTACACAGCCTGGAGGTGGTTGGGGTCTTGTCCTGTTAAAAAATAAATGATGGTCCAACGAAATGCAAACCGGATGGAATCGCAGCCGCTGCAAGATGTTGTGGTAACCATGCTGGTCCAGTATAGTCCCCAACAGTGTCACCAGCAAAGCCCCCCCACACACACACACCATCACACCCAACAATGTCACCAGCAACCCCCCCCCTCCTCCCACACACACACCATCACACCTCCTCCTCCATTTGTTCCCCCTTTCTGCGTTGCACAAAGACACGGTGGTTGGAACCAAAGATTTCAAATTTGGACTCATCAGACCATCAGCTTCTCCTAGCAGGTGAGTTTTTCTTTTGAGGAGAGGATGATGTAATCCCTGGGTTGTGCTTGAAGGCAGAATAATCAATCACTGCACCATCCCCCAGCTGCTGTGTATGAGTGATCCAGCTTAGGTTGATTAGTCATGTCTTGACTAATCTCCATTTGTAATTTCAAGCTCGTGTCTAATGTGTTTATGTGGGCAGCCAGCTTGACCCAGCTTTCCCAAGGTCGTGAATGTTATAATTGTTTTTTCAGCAAAACCACTCATCTCAGGGATTAACCAAGATATGTTTCTGCATCAGTGTAGCTACAGTATTCTCAAGGTATGTTTGCTTCATAATGCATCAAATCACATGGTAGGTTTCCTTTAAAGTAATAATGACCACTTGTTTTCCTTTACTTAGCTGCTTTTTTCTCGCCATAATACATATTCTACCAGTCTTTTCAGTAGGACGATCAGCAGTTTATCCCCCTGACTCCTGCACAACACAACTGATGCCCCAACCCCATTTATAGGGCAAGAAATCCCACTTATTACCCCTGACAGGGCACTTGTGATGTGAGAACCTTTTCAGGTGACTACCTCTTGTATCTCATCAAGAGAAGCCAAGTGCAAAGCCGTGATCACAGCAGAAGGACCTGGGATATAAGACACATTTCCAGTTGTTTGGATACGTAAGTTAGGATCAGTACAGGATGAGTAACGTCATGTGCTTATAAAACAATTATTACTAACCTGATAATAATATTGGATGTGTTTTACCTCAAGCCAAAACAAAAGAGTTTTTCAGGTTTAGAGCAAAATAAAATGAGTCATTGAACAGACAAGTTAAGACATATTTTATAGGTAACTTTCACAATCGTATTCACTTGCACAGGTACAAATCCACATACACTGAGATGTTCCCCCTCCTGTCCCCGCTGTGCCCCGGGCAGTGGATCATCATCACTCACAGAGAAATAAAAGACAATAACAATTATATCTCACACAAACAATGGCTATAAGTAATGATGACACAGCAATAAACCAAACTGTGTCACTCAGGAAGGGAATATCAGAAGTGCCGCGTCACACACTTACAGGGGACATCACACCTCAATGTAATGCGGGGAGAGACAGAGGAGAGGGAGACGGAGGAGATGGAGAAATTTAAATAAGATTATATATAGTGTAGGGAATTGCTCTGGTAGATGTCTTGTAGCAGTGCAGGAAGCAGGGACACATGCAGAGTTGAAGTCCAAATTTCAAGTGTTTTAATCACACTTCTTTGTCAAAACACAAATTCAGCCTTGGCTTAGACACATACAAAATACAAAAATAAATCCTGCCCGGCTAGGCGCTGCCTAATACAATATCAGGTCTTAGCTATACAGGTACCAGGCTGCCTGGCACACGGTCTTGGCCAGCAGTAGTACAGGAGGCACTCAGTTACCTTTGCTGTGTGAACACGGTCCAGCCTTCAGCTCTCCAGGTAGTGCCTCACCTACTGCTTCTGGCCTGCAGTCTAAGTCAGGCTCTAACCCTGCCCCTGTGACCCTGCACCTGTGGGCTATACAGAAACCCAGGACCGAAGCCCGGATGGAGTAGGAGTCCCACTACCCCTACTCCATAATAAGCAGCCCAGTACGGACATTACAAAGGTGTCTATGCTAGCGAGGCCAAGATAGACCAAACTGACTACTCCTGCTTACCACAGTCTGCAGATAGCGGTTCTCACTTTCTCACAATAGATTAGGGCGTAGATACCCTGAACAAGCAGACAGTATCACACATGATGGGCTTAGATACCCTGGATAAGCAGACAATGAAGCACATAGAATATGCCTAGATACCCTGGCTCAGCACCCAGTATCACACATGATGCACTTAGATACCCTCGCTGAGCACACAGTATCACACATGATGGGCTTAGATACCCTGGATAAGCAGACAATGAAGCACATAGAATATGCCTAGATACTCTGGCTCAGCAGACAGTATCACACATGATGCACTTAGATACCCTCGCTGAGCACACAGTATCACACATGATGGGCTTAGATACCCTGGCTGAGCACACAGTATCACACATGATGGGCTTAGATACCCTGGCTGAGCACACAGTATCACACATGATGTGCTTAGATACCCTAGCTCAGCACACAGTATCACACCTGATGGGCTTAGATACCCTGGCTCAGCACACAGTATCACACATCACAGTTTTCTGGGTCCTGCTCCGCCAGCACAGCCACCCACAAGACAGTAATTAGTGTTTTCCTGGGTTTGGACAGAACAGATGTGAGGAGTTACCCTCCATCCGGCGCCGGCTGTGTCCCAGCTATAAATATCTGCAGATTACAGGATCCATTTCCTGTTTTGTGCATTTAGATCCAAGTAGAGGACATTGTGATACTGCAGTCTCCATAGTCTGTGGATGAAACCATCAGAGCCTGAATACATTGGACCCCAGCCCAAACACGTACCAGGGGGACAATAGTGCAGGGAGCAGGGCTGGATCTCTGATGAGTGGAAGGGGTGTAGACTAGAGATGAGCGAACATGCTCGTCCGAGCTTGATGCTCGGTCGAGCATTAGGGTACTCGAAACTGCTCGTTACTCGGACGAATACTTCGCCCGCTCGAGAAAATGGCAGCTCCCGCCGTTTTGCTTTTTGGCGGCCAGAAACAGAGCCAATCACAAGCCAGGAGACTCTGCACTCCACCCAGCATGACGTGGTACCCTTACACGTCGATAGCAGTGGTTGGCTGGCCAGATCAGGTGACCCTGGGATAGACTAGCCGCTGGCCGCGCTGCTCGGATCATTCTGTCTCTGGATGCCGCTAGGGAGAGAGCTGCTGCTGCTCAGGGAAAGCGTTAGGGTGTTCTATTAGCTTACTGTTAGGCAGGAGTGATTCTCAAAGAACCCAACAGCCCTTCTTAGGGCTACAATAACGTTCTACTTTTTTTATTTTAATTTGCATCTTTTACCATTTTGTGAGGAATTAGCAGGGGGACTTGCTACCGTTGTGTTTAGCTCTTAGTGGCACACATATCCATAGCAAAGACCGAAGTGGGAAAATTCAGTAGGGGTTGGATTTCTATTAGGCAATAACTCAGTGTCATCTCATCTGGCATAGTAGTGTGCTTCCTTTGATACTTGGCTAGAAAATAGCCATAGGAGAATACAGCAGCCTCAGAGGCATCCATGCATGCTGCCCCTGCTGTTTCCTGTCCATTTCCGTGGTGTTTCCATCCTTTTCTGAGGTTCCCAGGTGTTTGGCCAAGCTTCCCTGTGCAGAGCCTTGGTCCCCTTGAAAAATGCTCGAGTCTCCCATTGACTTCAATGGGGTTCGTTATTCGAGACGAGCACTCGAGCATCGGGAAAAGTTCGTCTCGAATAACGAGTACCCGAGCATTTTAGTGTTCGCTCATCTCTAGTGTTGACCCTTCAATAAATCTCCAAACAGTGTCTGGGATTTTTAATGAAAATTATTGAAAATTACACTGTGTTGCACTAGCAGGGGTTCTATGTTTAAGCCACTATTTCTGAGTGGTGAGGAAAGGCTCTTGCAATTTTTGCCATAAAAATAGCGTTTAAGACCCCATTGCAAATTTTACCACCTTTTTACACCAAAAAGTCAAGAAGATCCTATGATCAATGTATTTTATAAAAATCATATCTTTTAATTTGTTCTACTTACAAGATGTCAGGTACAAACAGGCCTTTACATAAAATGAAATAGTGGCACATTTAGCATTCTTACCCAACTCAGAGTTTAGCCTTTAGTATCGGCTTCTTTCAGGGAATGCCGAACGGGAACAAATTATACTATCTTGCTTCTCTATTGAGAAGATTTTTATCTTGTATTCTGTAAATGAAACTGTGTATAATTTTGGTATCACTTTGTACTATATAGGTTAACATGGTTGAGATGGGATTTAAAAGTGAGAAGGAAGTACACACAGATCAAGCTGGGTTTGTGGGAGGAAGAGAAGGGAAAGACAACTGTATCAAAATATTACAGGCCATACAATATGTACGCAGGAGAGACACCTCACTAGTACTACTAGGTATAGGCATAGCTCTCGAATAACGAGTACCCGAGCATTTTAGTGTTCGCTCATCTCTAGTGTAGACCCTAATACATGTCTCCCCTGGTGGGATCCTAGAGGTAAGGCTACATCCCTGGACCCCAGGAGAACACTTAAAGGGATATCTTGTCTCATGTATGACACATCTATCGGACACTGCTCCACTCCAGACAGTGAGTGACACTGGGGTCCAAAAACCTATGATCCCATGTCAGGGTTATGGTGTTAGTATTAGAGGTAGGACTATACATGAAGCCGGAGCTATATATCTAAGCCTATGAATAATGTATAATAATAAAAACTAATCATCATATTTATGGCTGAGCTGCTGCATTAAAACAGCTTTAAAGCAGTATCCACAGCACACAGAGTTCCGCTGTTTCCAAGCGCCATTTTTAATTTTACCAGGTTTTATTTGGGAGAGAACGAATAGTCGCTCAAGGCACATTGGGGTGTATTTACTAAGGGTCCGCGGATCGCATTTCCGTTGCATTGTTCATGGTTTTCGGGATTTGCACCACTGGGACAGGGATTTAGAAGGGGATTGTGTTGCACACGATCATATTTTGGCGGTTTTAATTCAATAGGAATCAGGGCGTGGCCGTCGGACAATACAACTCATTTGGACTGAGCGTGTGATTTAATATTCAAATTGTGCTGCAAGATCAAGCACTTACATGCACCAGGAAGAAGAAGGTGAACTCCGGCGGACCTGAGTGGGGAAGCGACACATATGCATCACCCCTGCCAATGCATGGGCAGAGTAGTGGTTGTGAATAAGCCCCTTGTACCATTCAGTACATCTAGAGGTAATTATGCAGTGGTAGATTCTGCCTAGATAGGCAAGAGTTAATATTATTGCATACTGTTATTGTCCAATTACATGCTTCATTGTAAACTGGAGTGTGATTGGAGAGTGAGCCACCACCTGACCAGAGGGAGTAACCAAACCTCCAGACAGGAAGAGACAAGCTCTCTTTCCAGCAAGCTCTCTTACCAGAGAGACTTCAGAGCACATGCTCTCACTACAGACCTCTTAGGCCTCAGCTCTCACTATAGAGCTTACAGAGTGTTAGTGCACCACTAGCACAGACACACAGAAGACCCAGGCCAAAGCTGCAGCTTCCAGCATTGGACACAGCTCCATCCCAGCCTGCACCTGCACATCCAGCACTCCGGATCCTTCCCAGTAATCCGGACGTTTTGGCCGTTGCCTGCTCTTGGTTCAAATAAAGAACTGTCGGTTATTTTTGCACATTGTTGCCTCCGTCTGGTCCCTGCTACAGCTGTATCACCATCAAGGGCGCCCCATCTATCTACGAGGGACACACACTACAGACTCTAAGGGTTGCCCCAGGGAGAACCAGTACTTCAGCCTCTTCCTCCATATTTCTTGCACACACCACCTGCTGGAGAGCTGCCAGGCTGTAGGACAGCCCTCCGGTCCCCATACCAAGCACCGCAACACTGCCGTGCCTAGGCCGCAACCGCCAGCCACAACGGTATCCTGGGCCCCGGCTGCCTCAAGCCCCCAAGAAAAGGCCAGGCCTCGGTGGGGGAAGTTGCGCATGCAGGATATCGGGCGCATGCTCTTAGTGAATCGCCGCACAGCGCATTATACATGGACAATGCACTTCGGGTGAACTCCTCCGGATGGGTAAGTAAATGTCTCCCATTATGTCAGGTTTACCCCACACATGGGGTAGATGTACAAATATGTCACATAATACTATTCCCCGAACTGTCGTGGAAGATGCAGAAGATACGTAGTTCATCATCCTGCGCAGGGGAAGTAATAAGGGTTATATTATCACTGGATCTAACCTGCGAACAACATAATATAATAATACAAAGACGTTAGACAAGGGGACAGCACAAAAGGGTGGTGGTGGGGGGGTGTTCAGATAAATTAAGTCAGTCTTAGCTGCTATGTCACACACACACATTAAGCATAAAGAAGTTCTGATCTTCCCAATACCTACATGTTATGGCGTCAGTCCAGCCGCCTGATTCGGTAATTGTATATAATCGATCCGGGGAGGTCATGTTTTCTGAGAAGCCTCCATACCATCTTCCCTAATTGCCGATATCTTTTCAAATTTCATTATCTTGGTGACCCTTGGCCTTAACCTGAGTTACTGACAGTAACGGCGACTTCCAAATAGCCGCCACATGAATTCCTGCGGCTGTACAGATACATTGGCTGGGTTTATTAATTTGGTTTTGGAGCCCTGGAAATTTGTCTGCCAATAATAGTGCAGTAGGAAAAGAAGTTACAGGGGGTACAAAACACCGCCAAAATCAGGTGGATGATACTGTATCTTTCCAAAAAGATTGTAGAGGATGCCGGAGCCCCCTGACACTGTGGGCCCCATAGCAGCATAAGACTGGCATTCATTCATTTGGGACCCTGCCGTCTCATTGGGTCCCAAAACTAATAAGAGGCTCCAGCTTCTTAGTGGATGTGGAAGGGATCTCCACCAGGTTGGACCTTTTTAGAGCTCACCAAGAGTTCTTCTATAGTCTCCACCAGTTTTTGGGCACAGACTATAGTAAATATGGCAGGTCGGGGCGTTCAGACCCACCTCCAGCCTGCCCCACTCCTGCTCCGCTCTCTACTCTGCATGCACATCAGATGTGAAGGGGCAGAAATCAGGACGGACTGGAATTGGGTGGTGGGGGGGGTGGGCACCTTCTACATACAGGTCCTAAAAACTCATCAGATTAATGTAAGGACCTCAAAAACAAACTGTCCAAACATTGATTGATGACCACATGGATGCGGCTGGGTCCCATTACTCATTATTCTATTATCACAGCTAGAGAAACAGGGAAAGTGTTTGGTTTGGAGGGTGAGATACCTTGGCACGTAGATGCCTGGCATGGTGCCAGTGTGTGCCCGGCTTATGATTACTCTGAGTAATGTGATATGGTGTATTAAAGGATATTGTTATAATCTCATAGTTGGATTTTCTGAAACAATAGACTTGATGTTTCCATGATGATCGTCAACTAGGTAACAAAAAAAAGAGATGAAGTGATGATCGATTAACCAGCTGATCCCCGTCCACATGTGTCTGACTGCTGTGGATTGCTGTTATTGAAATGGTATCATCCCTAAGCATGAGAACAAAATCTTTTTGGGTGAATGTACATTTTACATACAAAAATGCTGCCATCATGGTGGGTTTAGTAGGGCTGTTTTCAATGGGGCCCCATTTTGCAATCTAAAGGGGGGCTCCAGGATTCACAGTACCCACATTCCCCACAGAATTGCCCCAACCCCGATAGTAGTAAAGACACACACAGCGCTGATGGTTACACACTTTGGCGATGGCGCTTGGGTCATAGAGGAGGATGCCTGCATCCATCAGCACTTTGGAAAAAAGTGAATTGTGGGGGAGCCTGCAGGGAGTGCAGGAAGGTAAGTAAACATTTTTTAATTTATTTTTTTCTGTACTGAATGGGCATGTGTTGGAGCTTTCTACATACTGAAACAGCATACTAGAGCTATGTATACACTGAGGGTACTTGTCATGTGGCTATATATATATATATATATATATATACTGAGAGGGCATGTGCTAGGGCTATATATATATATACTGAGGGAACTGTGCTGAGGCTATCTATATACTGAGGAGGCATATGCTGGCGCTATCTGTATACTGAGGGGGCATGTGCTGGCGCTATCTATATACAGAGGGGGCATGGGCTGGGGCTATGTACACTGAGGGGATGTGCTGGGACTATCTATATGCTGAGAGGTTAAGTACTGGGGCTATCTATATACTGAGGAGGTATGTGCTGGGGCTACATATATACTGAGAGAGCATGTGCTGGGGCTATATATTTACTGAGGGGACATGTGCTGGGACTATCTATATGCTGAGAGGTTATGTACTGGGGCTATCTATATACTGAGGAGGTATGTACTGGAGCTACATATATACTGAGAGGGCATGTGCTTGGGTTATCTATATACTGAAGGAGCATGTTCTGGAGTTCTCTATATACTGATGGGGTATATGCTGGGGCTATCCACATATTGAAGGGGCATGTACTGGGGCAATCTATATACTGAGAGGGCATCGGTGGGGCTATCTATGCACAGAGGGGGGCATGTGCTGGAGCAATCTATATACTGAGAGGGCATTTACTGGGGCTATCTATATACAGAGGGGGCATTTTCTGGGGCTATCTATGCACAGAGGGGGGCATGTGCTGGGGCTATCTATATACAGGGCTTTGGAAAGTTAGGTCCGTTCATCTGTATATATGACCCCAAAATCCCTAGTGGCCATCCTGTATACAAAAATAGATTGTCTGAATAGTTGAGATGATACGGTGACTTATCGCTGCAGTTTTGCTGCTTCACTTGTGTTTGTCTGATTCCTTTGCTCTGATGTGTAATGTATTTATCTTCTTGTGCAGTGAAGGCATTTAATCTCCACGGGATCTGGTCACGTCCTGGGTCTGAGACGTTTGATCGTGTGTGAGTCGTCAGCCGAACAATAGTCGTTTTTTAGAGTATTTCCTGACTTTGTGGCTAAAAATGTAGTTTATTTGTTTAAAAACTTTCATCTGAGTAATTAAATGGGTGAAAGTCACCGACATTCCAACATGTGTAGGGCGAGAATAGCTTCTCGCTAATCGGAAAAGTCCTGGAATATCCTGGAACACACTTTAGTTGGTAAAATTAATAGTAAAGAATTTTAAGTATTTTGGGTATAGACACAACTACAGTGAATTGTAGTATACACCCCAGCATGTATGTCAGTATAATGTGCCTAACATGAACCTCAGACAATCAGGGGGACTACATCCCATCAGACAATCAGGAGGACTACATCCCATCAGACAATCAGGAGGACTACATCCCATCAGACAATCAGGAGGACTACATCACAAAGCCACCAATGAGAATGTAATATGTATAATGTGATCCCTAGGAATAGTCACTAGGCTGACAGGAGGCGGATGAAGTACAACTAAGGCTACATTCACACGACCGTATGGGGGACGTATATACATCCCCATGGACGGCAATCGGCACACAGCGACGTACAGGAGCGGTACGGTGCAGCACACCTGCGGTACTGTACTATCCTGTAGCCGGGAGAAAGATAGGACATGTCCTATCTTTCCCCATAATACGGCGCCGTGCACCATATATCACTATGGAGAGGGTCCTCCTCTCCGTGGCGCCGAAGTGTGCCTGGAGTGCTACAGTACGGCGGGTGCACATCGTGTGAATGTAGCCTAAGTGCAAAACAGCCGTCATGTGCACCACAAAAGAACATTTTGCGACAAACCAAACAAACAAAACAAATACAACAACAGATATTGGGGCAGATTTACTTACCCGGTCCATTCGCGATCCAGCGGCGCGTTTTCTGAGCTGGATTCGGGTCCGGCCGGGATTTATTAAGGCAGTTCCTCCGACGTCCACCAGGTGGTGCTGCTGCGCTGAAGGGCATCGGAACGCACTGGAATACACCGGCTCGGGCTGGGTGAAGGTAAGTGCAATTTTCGCGACACATTTTTTTCTTTAAATGCGGCGGTTTTACCGAATCCGCCAGGTTTTCGTTCGGCCACGCCCCCCGATTTCTGTCGCGTGCATGCCAGCGCCGATGCGCCACAATCCGATCGCGTGCGCCCGGGGCAATTCAGGGAAAATCGACGCAAATCGGAAATATTCAGGTAACACGTCGGGAAAACGCGAATCGGGCCCTTAGTAAATGACCCCCATTGTCTCACTTGATGAATTGAGATAAAATAAAAATGGAATTGAACAAAGACGACCGAGTCAAAGACAAATTGTAATGATGAATTTCCCCCCATTGTGTGGGGGGTAGCACCGGCAGTCCCCAGGTTATGTACAGGATAGGCTCTGTAGGTTTGTACTTAAGTTGAGTTTGTATGTAAGTCAAAACTGTATATTTTATCATTGTAACCCCAGCCAGAATTTTTTTTTTGTTCTCTGGGACAATTGGATTTAAAAAATGTTGGGTTGTCATAAGAGCCAGGAATAACACTAAATCTTCATTACAGACGCCTGTGATAACTGTTACAGCTGATTATTAAGCAGAAGGAATGTAACTGTTAAAAGGCTAAAGTACAGTAATAACCGACATCGGGAGGTCCGTTTGTAACTAGGGGTCTGCTGTACGTTGGGTGTTCTTAATTAGAGGACTGCCTGGAGGACTGCGCAGCAGTGACACCTGGTGGACATCGGGAGCACTACCTTATTCAATCGCTGGAGACCCGAATCAGTGTCGGAGAACCCGCCGCTGGATCGCGAATGGACCGGGCAAGTAAATCTGCCGACTACGTCGCACCAGACAAGCAGGAGGACTACATCCCATCAGACAAGCAGGAGGACTACATCCCATCAGACAATCAGGAGGTCTACATCCCATCAGACAAGCTTAGGGACTACATGCCATCAGACAAGCAGGACATCCCATCAGACATAATCTGGGCAAAAAAACATTGGTTTTCAGTGGGTTCCTGAAAAAAAATTGTTTTTCCTAAATTCTTCCTATATTAACATGTTCAGGTCTTAATGGGGTTGTCGCGAGATGTTGAAAAAAAATTATGTGTGGCCGGCATGGACTGCACTAAAAAATTTTACATTTACTTACCTCCACAGTCTTTCCCGGTGTCCTGTGCTGCCCTTTGTCCGGTCCGTACCTCTGTTTGTTTACAGGGGCAAGGAAGCTCCCCTGAGTCCAGCTTCCAGCCGGCCAAGGTGGCCAGCCACGCCCAACCATCCCTATTCCCAGCGCTGTGTCATGAGCTAAAATATGAGGAAGCGTGGGCGTGGCTGGCCACCTCCGACAGTCAGAAGTCAACTCAGTGGAGCTTCTGTACCCCTGTAACAAACAGGGGCACTCAGCAGAGAACGATGGATGGTGCATCATGCAGTTATATGCAACTTATACGACTGGCACAGATAGGAGACTGGAACTCCAGGCCCAAAGTGGCCCAAAGATAATGAGATGAATCCACTGATGGGACACCATCCCCTGGATCAGTGATGCATGACAGGGTGCACTCACTCTACTTTGTATTCGGCATACAACATCTCAACCATCCTATGAATCTTAATAAAATGGTAAACTATGGATGACTAGGATGACACCTAGATCCAATATCAAGCCAACCAGTATTGTTCTTCCTTTGGGCACAACTTCTCAGTCCTTCACAACCCTTTGGTTAGAGCGTTTTGCTGGGTCATGTGTTCCTGGCTCATCTAAGAAGAACTGAGTTGACCGCAAAATCCAGTCAGCAGGTTCCTGCCAGGACCATAACGGTTTAAGATAAGATAAGAAGAAAACTACTACTGAAAGAAAGTTGTGTCTTTACAAATGGTAAAATTACGTCACATTTATGGGGGCATCGGCTTATACCTGCTTTGTCTGCTTTTACTCAAGTATGCATGCTTTATTCTTTGGTTTGGTACAATCAAGTCGATTTTTTGTCTCAATCTGCCTCTGGCTACAGTTGTAACAACCACAATGGGGCAGATTTACTTACCCGGCCCATTCGCGATCCAGCGGCGCGTTCTCTGCGGTGGGGATTCACTAAGGCAGTTCCTCCGACGTCCACCAGGTGGCGCTGCTGCGCTGAAGTCCGCCGAAATGCACTCAAGTTCACCGGCCTATTCCTAGTGAAGGTAAGTGCAAGTTTTGCAACACTTTTTTTTTTTTTAAATGCGGCGGTTTTTCCGAATCCGTCGGGATTTCGTTCTGCCACGCCCCCCGATTTCGGTCGCCTGCATGCCAGCGCCAATGCACCACAAACCAATCGCTTGCGCCAAAATCCCGGGGCAATTCAGCGCAAATCAGAAATATTCGGGTAACACGTCGGGAAAACGCGAATCGGGCCCTTAGTAAATGACCCCCAATATCTTCACCTCAAGAAGTGTGGTTAAATACCAGACAACAGTGCCCAGTGATGCTCCCAGAGCCCCTCAAGCTCATCTGCATAATTAAACTGATCGTCACCTTAGGTGCTCACACCAAAATGTTCACGGTCTATAACGACTGATTCTAGTGGTAGACTTCCTTTAAAGGGCTGGAATCTGCATTTTGACCTACAGATGGCGCCACATATCCATAACACAGCAATCGGAAGGTTACAGTATTAAACAGCACAGCAATAAGTTACTCATAGACATAATGTTTACATAAAAGCTTGTGATCTGCAGTGACAGGACAGGTGGAAGGTGACCCAAGGGACACCGGTGGATGAATTATACATGTAAACATTATGATACAAGATAGATAACGGCTGCGCAAAAACTCACGTGACTACAGGCTTTTAAACCCACAAAATTGCAGCTTGAAACTGAATTGATAACTAAAAATTAATAATAATAATTCCTTTATTTATATAGCGCAAGCAGATTACGCAGCGCTGCACAGAACTTGTCCAATCAGTCCCTGTCCCCAATGGGGCTCATAATCTAATCAACCTACCAGTATGTTTTGGAGTGTAGGAGGAAACCGGAGGACCGGGAGGAAACCCACATAAACATGGAGAGAATATACAAACTCTTTGCAGATATTGACCTGGGTGGGACTTGTACCCAGGACCCCAGCGCTGCAAGGCTGTAGTGCTAACCACTGAGCCACCATGCTGAAGCACTACAGTATCTCCAGCTTAACCAAGAACTTGCATTAAAAAGTCTTGAAATAATTTATGTCGCAACCAAGCAAAAAATCAATTGATAATAAACATCAATAATAGTGGGAAAACAATATTTTTTTACCATAGGTTTCCTTTGCTATAAATCAACAAAACACAGGCCAAGAAGACATAAAACAAGAAGTAAAAAGGATATATAGGCACCCGGGAGATGCATTTCCAGGGCAACACGTTCTTACGGCACCAAGGTCACTCACGCCGGCGCCCGAATGTTGCGATGGAACAATCTGGCAGCAGACAGGAAGTGGACAGGACTACGGGGAGGTACAACCACTGGTAGCCCGATGTTCTCACAGGGCCCATCGTGAGCATCCATAAGTGTGCCACAAAGCCACCAATGAGAATGTAATATGTATAATGTGATCCCTAGGAGTAGTCACTAGGCTGACAGGAGGCGGATGAAGTACAACTAAGGCTACATCCACAAACCGTATGGGGGACGTACATACAGCCGATGTATATTCGTTGTATATACATCCCCATGGACGACAATGGGCGCACGGCGCCGTACGGGAGCGGTATGGTGCAGCACACGTGCAGTATTGTACTATACTGTAGCCGGGAGAAAGATAGGACATGTCCTATCTTTCCCCGTAATACGGCGCCGTGCACCATATATCACTATGAAGAGGGTCGGGGGAGAGCGGCGCTCATCTCCTCCTCCTCTCCGTGGCGCCAAAGTGTGCCTGGAGTGCTACGGTACGGCAGGTGCACATCGTGTGAATGTAGCCTAAGCGCAAAACAGCCGTCATGTGCACCAAAAGAGAACATTTTAAGACAAACCAAACAAAACAAATACAACAACAGATATTGGGGGTCATTTACTAAGGGCCCGATTCGCGTTTTCCCGACGTGTTACCCGAATATTTCCGATTTGCGCCGATTGTACCTGAATTGCCCCGGGATTTTGGCGCACGCGATCGGATTGTGGCGCATCGGCGCTGGCATGCGCGCGACGGAAATCGGGGGCGTGGTCGAAGGGAAACCTGACGGATTCGGAAAAACTGCCGCATTTAAAAACGGAAAATGTGTCGCTCGTGACGCACTTACCTTCACTCAGCCCGAGCCGGTGAACTCCAGTGCGTTCAGATGCTTTTCAGCGCAGCAGCGACACCTGGAGGACATTGGAGAAACTACCTTAATGAATCCCGGCCGGACCCGAATCCACCGCAGAGAATGCGCCGCTGGATCGCGATTGGACCGGGTAAGTAAATCTGCCCCATTGACTCACTTGATGAATTGAGATAAAATAAAAATGGAATTGAACAAAGACGACCGAGTCAAAGACAAATTGTAATGATGAATTTCCCCCCATTGTGTGGGGTAGCACCGGCAGTCCCCAGGTTATGTACAGGATAGGTTCTGTAGGTTTGTACTTAAGTTGAATTTGTATGTAAGTCGGAACTGTATACTTTATAATTGTAACCCCAGACAGAAGTTTTTTTTTTGTTCTCTGTGACAATTGGATTTTAAAAATGTTGGGTTGTCATAAGAACCAGGATTAACAGTAAGGCTTCATTACAGACACCTGTGATAACTGTTACAGCTGATTATTAAGCCGACGGAATGTACCAGTTAAAAGGCTAACGTACAGTAATAACCGACATCGGGAGGTCCGTTTGTAACTAGGGGTCTGCTGTACGTTGGGTGTTCTTAATTAGGGGACTGCCTGGAGGACTGCGCAGCAGTGACACCTGGTGGACATCGGGAGCACTACCTTAGTGAATCGCCGGAAGACCCGAATCAGCGTCGGAAAACGCGCAGCTGGATCGCGAATGGACCGGGTAAGTAAATCTGCCCCAATATCTTCAAAACGTTTTATGTGGTAAAATCACTTCTAATACGTCTAATAAAAGTCAAGTTTTAATTCATTTCTACACAATCCCATGTGTGTGGGGACCGATATCTCCACCACATAAAAATAACAATTTCCTCTTAATGAAAATCAGGAACCTTTAGTGATGCAAAGGGAAAGGCCGCGGCTGCTTCCCTTATACTCATTTCAAAATAATGTTTTAAAACTTATTCTTAGAACCGATGTTTGTTTTGTTCATCATATAAAATAATATATTTATTCTCCATGTTCACTTATTTTTATACATGTTTTGCCCGGATACTTGAATAGGTGAACAGGGGGTGTAACTAGGAGAGATTGGGCCCCATAGCGGATTTCTGTATGGGGCCCCCTTCCCCTTAAAAAAATCCATATTTGTACAGACATGATTATACAATCACATACATATTCACAAACTCATACACACACACACACATATTTCTACGCTCATTTGTACATACATTTTGTACATACTCTTGTTATTATACTTGCACACATATACATACATGTATACACTTATACGTACACATTTATGTGCTCAAATATACATTTATACACTAATACAGACAGAAAATACTAACTCATACAGTATGTGCACACCCATACCTTTATACACACATACTGTACACAACATACACATTATATACATACAAAAAGTATATATACATCATATACTTATGCATACGGTATACACTCACTGTATATACCCATACATGCAGTATTAATACACCATACACACATACATATAGCAAATACATACATACATATAGCAAATACACACATACTGTACATACAGTATATACAGCATTTACACACATACAGTGCATATACGTACACACCATGTACATTCATACAGCATTTGCCTCGGGCGGCTGTGATGATGGCGGGTGTTCAGAAGTCTGTGCCATCAGTGGCAGGGGGGGAGGGAGTGGAGTTTGGCTGGATCAGTCACCCGGCAGGTTGTAGGGTGGACAGCTTGGCTTGGAGAAGGTAGCCATCAGCAGAGAGAGATGGCCTGGGATAACGGCATTTTGGTTGCGGCATCCATACCGAGCCCCTGAGCAGCGCTGACCCCATTGTAGCCGTGATGGCCCCTATGGCTGTGGTGACACAGAATAAAATGTGAACACACAGAGCTGCAATGTAAAGCAGGGGGTAACTAGAATAACAGTCTGTGCATGTAATAACATTATTATTTATGAATAGGGGGGAGCAGACCCCATTAAATTCTGTGTTGGCTGAGTTCAGGCCAAATTTGAAAAGCCCAAACAGTAACACCCACAATTGGTGCTGGTACTGATTGCGGGTCTTATCTATTTACATACCGTCAGCAGCATTTACATGCTGTTACAACGTCTCTTACAGCTGCAGTGCATGCACATCGCCATTTTGGTGAGGATCGTCTTTTAACATGATGTCAAAAGTGAGAGCCGATCCTCCCCAATATGGCGGCAAGCATAATACCAGTGATCGGTGCTATTGGTGGCCATGTTACACTGGACAGACTGAAGCTCATACATCCAATAGAAAATATGTAACTATCACCAAAAGTTTGATGTAAAAAATTGTATCTTTATTCACAACACAAAAATATCCCTAAAAATGAAATTGTCACGTGCACAATACAGCACCTCAAGCGCACCGGGGTGTTGGGCTATCACTATGCGATGTGTATGTAATAGTATAGACACAAGCGCAGGATGAAAGATGTAGGTAAAATAGAATTATATAAACAACAGTTTACTACATAATTAATCTGTGGTATTAGAATTACTAGAAAAAGATTAGTTAAACTAGTTAACTAGTTAAAGATAACAGAAATTTCTATATTGGGGCTTATTTACTAATGGTCGTGGATCGCACTTTCGTTGGACTTTTCACCGTTTTTGGGATTTGCTCAGCTAAGACTGGTATTTAACAGGGGTTTGCGCTGCGATTGTGTCGCAAGTGATCAGATTGTGTCACGGCCTCTCTGGTTTTCATGCAACAGAAATCGGGGTTGGACGGTCGGACAATCCAACTGATTTAGACTGAGCGCAGGATTTAAGAATGAACTCCGGCGAACCTGAGTGGGGAGCGACACATGCAGGAAATCGGGCCCACGATCTTAGTACAGATTGCATTCCGGTCGGACAATGCACTTTCGGGGAACCCATCAGGACGGGTAAGTATATGTGCCCCATTGTGTTACCTGGGCTATACAACAGTTTGCTGCCCAACATACATCTCAGCTCTTCAAGACTTCTTCTGTTGGGTCATGTCCGAGTTAGGAGCCCAAACTTGTATGGTACAGACCCAAACTTTGCGTTTTAGACCCACTCAACACTATGTAAGAAGTTCTTGATTTTTCCTCTTGAATGGACAACCACATTTTTTAAATCACAGCTTCCTAAACCATATCTTCTAGTAGAGATCTGCTTCAAATACAGTGGCCACAATTGTAAAATATATGAAAAAAAGAAGGATAGCCTTTTCCACAAAGCCAGCCTTTCTCATTAATAGTCAGTCTTGTTTAAAAAAACTATAAAAGATATATCAGTCTTCAGAAGTCTTCAGGATGTTTTCGTAGTCAGGAGGTTCCGTCTCGTGTCCCATCGCTGAATCTCCCCCACAATTAGTCTGTGAATAAGGACGGAGATCAAGACTTTATTTATACATCAGAAGAACATAAAAATAGGGCAAAAAAATTGCAATTGCAATACAGACAGTCCCAGAGTCACGTACAGGATAGCCCCAGACAGATTATTTTTTAGTGCTTGTGACAATTGGATTTAAAAAATTTTGAGATGAACAATGAAGGTTTATTGTAAACACCTTACAGCTGATCATTAAAGCCTTGGACTACAGATTATTAAATTACCAGCTCTAAGAGAATTTCACCAGGGGGCAGTGAGCTCCATTTGTAACTAGGGGTCATCGGTAAGTTGGGTGTTCTTTATTCGGGCACTGCCTGTATATTATCTAATAAGACACTACATCTAAACTGGAAGTGATTAACTGGTTGGCTTATGATGGCCAAAGGGTCTACAGTGGTTGGGTGGGGCCCAATGTTAAAGGTGAATCAGGGTAAATCGGGACATCAATCAGGAACCTTTTTAAATATTTTCTCAAGACACAAAAGCGTCAAGCGCCTTGGTCTGCTGCTCACCATCCCACATTATCATAAAGAGAGAGCAGTAGATCAAGGGGCTAGACGCTTGATGCAACCGGATGTTGTGATACATCAGACTTTGAGCTCGGATGCATTTCTCGAAAGCAAAATTATCACATGCTATTGCCACTATATTCTTTGGATACAAAATTGATCCAGAGAGTTGTAACGACTGCCAGATTTTTTCCCCCATTGTATAGGCCAATAGGCATCAGCCTTATGGAGTTGCCTTCTTCTACATCAACACTGTAGGATTATAGGTTTGACTTTATTTCACTTTTATCTGACCTAAGCTACTTTTATACTGTGATATATATAATACAAAAACAGCATTGGTCTTGGATCTGGAATTTTTTAAGGTATTATGTGTGGGACTTGTAAGTGGAAAAATCAGCTCACCGCTGTTGTTTTCCTACCTCGGCACAGAGAGCTCCGCTAGAGTCGATAGCATAAGTACAAAAAGTGTTTTCCAGCCTGGGGGTATCAGGGCTGAACTTTATTAGAACATCAAACAAGACATCTGAAGTTACAAAAACATAAAAGATCTTGTGAAACAGGCTATCCACAGCCCTTACTCATTGTCAGGGCTCGGGGTCAGTGAACCCCCTGGACCACCGTGGACGATGACACTATCCGACACCTGGGATCAGAATCTAAGTGGCACACCAGAGCCCACCGGAAAGCAGTATGGTTTTGTATGGTGCCACCAGGCCATTCCAAAGGCAGCCATGGTCAAGGTACAGGAACGTTCAAGGCAGGAGGCAGAGGTGCAGAGTCAGGGTCAGGTCCGGGGTCACAATGGGAGATCAGATTAGGAACGCAAGAAACATAGGAGAATAGCAAGGAAAGCTTTTTCTGAGGCATATGAGCGTAAAGATCTGGCAGGGGTTGCTGGGAGAAGCCACCCTTTATGGAAAACCTGGAAGTAAACCTGCGAGTGTCGGTGCGTGCATGAGCCGGAATAAAGTTTTGGCCAGCTGAGACGGGAGTAGGAATATGGAGAGGTAAGTGAGAACCGGGGACAGGTGCCGCCATGGAGAGGGACACGGGTGTGCCTGCGATCTGATACGTGGATCGCAGGGGAACCCATGGCACTCATGACTTTTACGTTTTTGTAACTTCGGGTGCCTTGTTTGATGTTCTAAAAAAGTTCAATTGCACTTAAAATCTCCTGGCTGGAAAAAACTTTTTGGACTTATGTGTGAGACCCCAAACTCTTTGCCTGACTTTCCACAACAACATTACGGAGATACAGTTCAGTGCTTGTCTGAGTTCCTTGCCCTTCGTTTTGTTTGTCTTAAGTTCTCCTTAAAAAGCTCATGGTGGCTCAATTATAGTCTGAGAGGCAATCACTTACCTCTAGTAACCTACCATAAGCACCTGTCTACTACTTACCCTCCCTATTTCTATAATAGCAGAAAGAAACGGAGTTGCTCCTCAATGGAGTTTGCAATTACCAAATTTACAAACCTTCTATGGACCAGATATTGGTCTCATTTTGTTCTGATAAGTGAAACCCACATATTTAGATAGATCCATATCACATATTATTAAATAACAATCATATCAGAAATATCTGTTGTTCTCTACCAGATTATTCACAATATCAACGCTTATTAAAGTGTTGATTCCACATGAGAGATTGTGAATCGTACTATTACCTTCAACATTGCGTAATCTTCTTCCATTGTGCTCCTTTCGAGATCTGCGTAAGTGGGTTCTTGGGTTTCTCCCATCTGTACAAGAACCACAGAACTCATATTATATTAAACAAAAAAAAATCTAATAGTCGTTATCTTAATTATCTCATTCCTGTGAGTTATAAACCCAACCACAATGTTTTAATTATCATCCTAAATTTTGGACAACCATAGAAAAGTGGACATTTTGTAGCTATCTTAATAAGGCTAATTTCTAGTACCTACCCTTCTCATCACAGTTGTGCGTTGTCTTTTCATTCTGTAAAATACATACAAACATAAGTAATATATAACCCTAAAGAACCCACATAAAATTGGTAACATTGAAGAAAGTCCACCGTAATTTCTCACAAATCCATAGTGGTAGCTGTAATTCCTGCAGTTCATGCCCAATGGTAGGTTACCTTTCCTCTGGACACTCTGACCAACATAACACTCCCCTGGGTACTAAGGGATGCAATCACTTCCTGCAAGAGTTTAAAGGGATTGTCTGCCATCCCTACAGTGTCCATGGCCACCCTGGTGTTAGAAAACATGTTTTTGCAGGAAGATGCTACTGAGAACCTGACTTTGTGTTTATGACTGTATACAATTATTGGTAATGACCCCATGTGACCTGAGTCTGAAGCATAGCTGCCTGCCTTGTACCTTGGACTGTGCCATTGGAAGCTCCGCCTCTTTGGCTTCGGCCAATTTCATCTCTAATCTCCTTTATCTGGGCCAGCTTAGTACCTGGACTACTCTGTGAAGTTTTGGGAAGATCCTTGTATGAGGAACACTTTGAAAATATTTTTGGGATTGTCCTTAACTCAAGCTGGACAGGTGTCACAGATAAACAAAATTCTAATCTAAAAGATGGTTACAGGAGGCATGAAGAAAACTATTGATAGTCTAACATTTTATGAGATTGACACATAATCTCATGTTGAGTTTGCACTGCATTTGACTGCTCTACAGGCATACAAATTTGTACATCAAGCTTAAAATTCTAGGACTTGGAGAGGGGTATAAAAATGTTTACTGCAAATGTATTAAATATAATATGATAATAAAAAAAATATAAAAATATAAAAATAAACTTGACTGAATTCCACTTTAGATGTATTTCACCATATGGCCTGTAGAGATCGGCCATGAAGACCAGGCATCTCTGGGAGGGTGCACTATCCTCACTAATTTTTGGGAGGCATTCATAGAGAAAGACTACAGTGATTGGGTAAGAGGGACCAAAAATTCCTTTTGCATAGAAACGACCGATGCACGTGTGGTACCGGTGCTCCACTCCTTTCTATGGTAATGTACAAAGATCAATCTCCATCTTCATGTCACTATTTTTATGCCATAAGAGCCATAATAAATCCCACCGCCTTGCTGAAAGGCCGATCTTGAAGTATCACGATACGATACTCTACCTCTTATAAATGAAGACGACTAAAAGAAGCAAAAGAAGACAGATGATCCCACTAAACACGGTAACTGCGATAACTGAGTTTTGTAGGTTATCTAAAAACAGAGAAAAAATATTAGAATATCTCATTAGGAATCAGTAGTTAGGAACTAGGGATTAGATGCAATTAGAGATGAGCGAGCACTAAAATGCTCGGGTACTCGTTAATCGAGACGAACTTTTCCCGATGCTCGAGTGCTCGCCTCGAATAACGAGCCCCATTGAAGTCAATGGGAGACTCGAGCATTTTTCAAAGGGACCATGGTTCGGGAATAAAATGTGTTATTTAATTGAAAAAGAATGTCTTCTGATAAGTTAGCAGATGTATGCAAACATCTGCAATCTATTCTTCACTGTGTTCTTCACTTAAATGATCCTGTGTTCACTGTTTTTATTCTATTCTTCACTGTTCTTCACATCTGCTAACTTGTCGGGAGATAATATACGCGCGGAACAGTGAAGAGCATCGGGAAAAGTTTGTCTCGAATAACGAGCACTCGAGCATTTTAGTGCTCGCTCATCTCCATACAATAATCATCTATAAAAGGCGTCTACAATGAAGATTTATTGTTAATTCTGGTTCTTATGACAACCCAACATTTTTAAAATACAATTTCCCGAGAAACTAAAAAAAATTCTGGTTGGAGTTACAATTATAAACTATACAGTTTTCCAACTAACATACAAATTCAACGAACAAACCTACAGAACCTATCTTGTTTGTAACCCGGGGGCTGCCTGTATATATGTATATTTTTCAAGTTAATACATTTGGTCGAAGTCTCTTTCATCCGAGCTCAAAATATTGACGACCTTTCCATTGGAAAGTCTTCAATATCAGATTTGAGGGGGTATAACAGCCAGAACCCCACTCGTTATTCGAGACAAACTTTTCCCGATGCTCGAGTGCTCGTCTCCAATAACGAGCCCCATTGAAGTCAATGGGAGACTCGAGCATTTTTCAAAGGGACCAATGGTTGGGGAATAAAATGTGTTATTTAATTGAAAATGAATGTCTTCTGATAAGTGATCAGATGTATGCAAACATCTGCAATCTATTCTTCACTGTGTTCTTCACTGTGTTTTTCACTTAAATGATCCTGTGTTCACTGTGTTCTGTTTTTATTCTATTCTTCACTGTTCTTCACATCTGCTAACTTGTCGGGAGATAATATACGCGTGGAACAGTGAAGAATAGATTGCAGATGTTTGCATACATCTGCTAACTTATCAGAAGACGTTCTTTTTCAATTAAATAACACATTTTATTCCCGAACCATGGTCCCTTTGAAAAATTCTCGAGTCTCCCATTGACTTCAATGGGGCTCGTTATTCGAGACGAGCACTCGAGCATCGGGAAAAGTTTGTCTCGAATAACGAGCACTCAAGCATTTTAGTGCTCGCTCATCTCCATACAATAATCATCTGTGTGAGTTATAAAAGGAGTCTACAATGAAGCTTTATTGTTAATTCTGGTTCTTATGACAACCCAACATTTTTAAAATCCAATTGCCCCAGAGCCCAAAAAAATTTCTGGTTGGGGTTACAATAATAAACTATACAGTTTTCCAACTAACATACAAATTCAACTTACGAACAAACCTACAGAACCTATCTTGTTTGTAACCCGGGGGCTGCCTGTATATATATATATATTTTTCAAGTTAATAAATTTGGTCGAAGTCTCTTTCATCTGAGCTCAAAATATTGACGACCTTTCCATTAGAAAGTCTTCAATATCAGATTTGAGGGGGTATAACAGCCAGAACCCCCACATATCAGACATTGAAATTAATGGCAACTGACCTGCATTCACTTGTCAGCTTCCTGATCCATTGTCTGTTCATCAGCTGCTGAGGACAGATAACCAGTGGGGGTCCTGGATGTCGTCCCCTACTGATGATTGTGTTGTTTCAGGATATTAGAAGTTTGTTCCTTGCTAAGTCAACTGTTTTACCCCTTAGTGCCGCGGCCTGAAAAGGCTCTAGTGACCGGGCATTTTTAGCAAATCTTCATAAGCAGCGCTTTAAGGGCCATAAATTTTTTTTTTTTTTTGCATGCTACCTTGACATTTTTTGCTGTGTTTTTTTTCAGGACACATAGAGCTAGTTAAAAAGGTACTAAATGTTTTAACTTTTTTTTTTTTCATTTTCATTTTTATTAGGGGTTAAAAGTGGAAAAAAGGTGCTTTTTTGTTATTTATAGTTATTTTTTTTAATTTTCAAATTAACTCAAACTTTAGACCTGGCAGTCCCGTGACCACCAAGCCTATGGAGCTGGCGGCAGTGCCTGCAGCTCGTCTACAGACATCAGCGGGGGTCCCAGACGAGTTAAACCACACAAGTTACTTTTAAAATAATTGGATTGGAATAGCGTGACAAAAAGTAGATGACCTTACCTGGACCTGAATCACTCTGTGGGTCTGAAATGAGAAAAACATAGCAGAATGTGATAAAAACACTGTTTAGATTGTTGAATTTTTTTACTCATTAATGCCAGACAACAAAGACGCTCCACATCACCCAGTCCTGCATCTCTATATCAGTAGTTGGGTCTAGTGACAAAGTCCAGTTACATTCCCTAGAGTTGAACCCTCAACTGAATTGTCCCATTCAAATTAAGTCTAAGTCCCAACAGTGACATCTAGGAAATCCTCCTCATCCACAGTGCAAGTTACTCACCTTCAATGAACAAGGTGACTCTCTGGACTATGGAGAGGCCATTTGGGAAAGTTGCCTTACATTCCAGGGATGTGTTATGGTCCTTGATGGAGGGAATATAGAGAATGTCAGACTGCTCTTTCCAGTTGCCTCGAGTCAGGTTTACTTTGTGGCTGTTGTTTTGATTGTTATGGATATTCCATCGTAGCGATGGGCGGTTTGAGAGACAAGTGTGAGTTACAGAACAAGTGAGGTTGACTGGAGATGAATCTGTGAGGTTCTCAGTTCCTGTTATTTCTGGATTCATTGGGAGATCTGCAGAAAAAGAGAGTAAAATTTGTCAACGGTTGTAAAATTTATCTGTTTTGGGTTATATATGGAGTGTGCAAGAGTTGGAGGAGGTTCTTACACCGAGAGACCTGAATGTTGGTACTTAGGATTTCTAAGTGGTAGTCAAGAAATGTCGGAAATTGACAAAAACTCATACTGTAGCAGTTGTGCGCCACAAGTCGGGAAGGCAGCGCCCCGTCAGCATCAGCAGTTGTCGCAGGTGACAAGGATCAATGGAGAAGATGAGTATATTGTTTTTCTACGACCCCAGCCATAACAGAAGACCCAGCCACATATCCAGTTCTAGTCATTATTCACCTGTGACTTTAACTGTGCAGAATTTTTCATCCAGGTTGAAGGCATTTATCTCTCTGTTTATGCCCGGGTAGAATTGTCCTTCAGCCGTGACATCATTAATCCTCAATGAGCAGCTGCTCCACTTCATCCTGACCAGAGATGTGCGTCCTCTGTACCTGCGGTCTACTCTAAGCCGTGTTCTGTTGTTATAGACTGGTATATCTCCTGTCGGAGTTCTTAAGAACCAAATTAAGTTGAAATCTGTGACATTTTCTGGAGAGGTTAAGGTACATGGAATCTCCACACAAGAACCATTCAAAGCTTTGATGGTTCTCGGGAAGGAGAAGCTCCAGTCACTGCATGTTGGTCTATTCAAGCAACCTGCCAATGAGAATCCAGTTACATATTAAAGATAATATGGTGAAAAAAATATAAACTTTTATTAGATAACATCCAAATGCATTAATGTTATTAACTCTTTGACGTCTTAGGTTAATATTTTAGCATTTATTTTGTTGAAAGGAAGTTGACAAAAATCTATCATGTAGCAGGAAATGCTCCCCCGCCCTTCTGACACTGGGAGAAGTCTCCGCTATGTACTCTCACTGCTCCTGTCTATGAATATTGAAGACAACTATTACAATGTGTCACATAGTGGGGGTCATTTACTAAGGGCCCGATTCGCGTTTTCCCGACGTGTTACCCGAATATTTCCGATTTGCGCCGATAGTACCTGAATTGCTCCAGGATTTTGGCGCACGCGATCAGATTGTGGTGCATCGGAGCTGGCATGCACGCGACGGAAATCGGGGGGGCGTGGCCGAACGAAAACCCGACGGATTCGGAAAAACCGCCGCATTTAAGAAAAAAAATGTGTTGCGAAAATTACACTTACCTTCACTAGGAATAGGCCGGTGTACTTCAGTGCAATCCAGCGGGCCTCCGGGGAACTTCAGCGCAACAGCGCCACCTGGTGGACGGCGGAGGAACTACCTTAGTGAATCCCGGCCAGACCCGAATCCACCGCAGAGAACGAGCCGCTGGATCGCGAACGGACCGGGTAAGTAAATCTGCCCCATTGTATTTGATCTCAGGATCCTTGGTATCGGAGGTAAAAAACATAGTGTTGGAAATTCAATATGCCTCCGCAGCCAGTTTTCTGGCAGAGAATGCACATGAATCTATACCTCCCTGACAGTCATTGGCCTTCTACAACTATGGGCGTTTTGGGGCAAGGAGCTGGGAAGCCAGAGAGCGAGACAGAAAATAGCAAAAAACTCCACAGGTTCAGATCTAGTGGTTAAGTGGTGGAGAATACGGGCAAGGTACTGCCTGTGGGGAAATTTTAAAAATGTAATAAATTCTCCCTATTGTGCTTAGCCACAAGCTGAATATAATCGTAGGGTAAAAGACTCATACAATGCTCTTCATTACAGGCATAAAATACAGGTATATTGATATACTGTGTCTCGGATAAAAAAAGATTGATTGCTTTTAGACCAAGAAAAATTTTTCTTTTAGGAGTGTAAATGTCCCCTCCCACTGCATTTCCTATAGTCTCTGCTGGACAACCAGCCGATCACACCTGGTCTTAGGTCCAAACTGGCAGAGATTGTGCTTGTATCTACTAGTAGATATGGATGCTGGAGCGCCAGTGGGGGGGAATTTTAAAATGCCAGTCTTAATGAATTCACCCCATGATGTTTTGTGCTTAGGGCAGGAATGACATTATAGGAAATATAAAAAAGTCACTCTGCTATGGTAGGTAGATAGATAGATAGATAGATAGATAGATAGATAGATAGATAGATAATAGATAGATAGATAGGAGATAGATAGATACATAAATTACCTGTAACATTGACCTTGATCGGCTTCTGCTCATTGTTTGAGTTGCTAGAAGTTATTTCCGGGAAGTACCAGGCTGTTTTTGTCATATTTTTGATTCTCAGAGAACAGTTTGCTCCACCACCTATAAGTGAGGTGCGGTTTATATAATCCGGGTGGACCTGACTCTGGTTATCGCTGTTATACACCTGTTGATGTGTTGACCTGACTCCATATTCATACCAGATCAGATGATACTTTTTAGGGTCATTGGGACCAGTGAATGAGCAGGGAATATCCACTGTGGAATGTATCATTGTTTCTATGGAGTGCGGGAATGTGAACGTCCAATTACCTTGTTGCGAATCAGTGAAATACCCTAAATAAATTACAGGAATACAAAAGAATTATAAAATGAAATATAAACACAAGATTTGGGGAGATCCATAAATTTATCTCATGATAATTAATATTTATTAGTAATATTAAAGTTTTTATGCTGTTTTACAGTCGCTCTTTAAGCCTAATGTTACCCTGAGCTGTATTCTTGATTCTGTAAGTTACTCGACTCAAATCTGTCAGTATATCTACCTTCTTCACTCTCTGTATACACACTGGAAAGTGTAGTACACAAAAAACAATTTCATTTCCAACCTTCCAAATTTTGAATGAATCTTTGGAATAAAATACACACAAATAACTTTTTAATTATACTACATGACTATGTGGGGCGGGGCTATCCAGACCGCATAGGATATTAATGACCTCATTGGATAGGTCATTAAAGGGGTATTCTCGTCTGGGCATTCACATTCAGTTTAATTAATCTGCCATATATAAACATTTCTTCAATTGGATGTTATTAAAAAAAAATGTTCCCATGTGAAGATAATTTCTCATAAATGTAGTCATATGGTCCCTTAGAAACGAGATAGCTTCCTTGGATACAACCACCTCTGCTGGAGAGATTGCACAAAGAAACAAAAGGTTATTGTATATAAAATGATCGCTGAATCCTGGTGGTCCGGCAGGGCTCAATATCGCATGTCTGGCCACCGCTGCCAGAGTGTGAGGTGGTTGTATCCAAGGAAGCCATCTGGTTTCTAAGGGACCATATGACTACATTTATGAGAAATTATCTTCACACAGGAACATTTTTTTTAATTAACATCCAATTGAAGAAATGTTTACAAATGGCAACTGAATTTAATTAAATGTGAATGCCCTGATGGGAAAACCCCTTTAATAGGGAACTGAAACCGTAAAACCCAGAAAACTTGCTCTTTGAATCTACAGACTTAGCTGGAAGCAGACAACTCCATCCACAGTGTATCCGCTGGTCAGGCTCACTGCAGGCACAGCTCTCAATAAAGTGAATAGGGTCGGGAAGTAAGAGTTCTCCTTATGGAGACTTTGCCAATTAAGGCTGCCTTGCAGTTGGGTGGAGACTTAGAGCCACTGATGCTCCACTAGGAGATTTTGGTAAATACACAAATACATTCTCCAGGATGGGACAAGGAAAACAGCACCTCTTTTTGCTACCTTGTAAGGAAAACCCCTTAAAATCAAGTATGATTTTCTGGAAGCCTAATAACATGGTGTGGGATTTAAAGTCAGAGCTGCATATGTATTCCCTAAGCGGCAACTGTGTACAGTGATGGTTGCGTCTCCTCAGTACAGTGTAGGGAACTGGTTTAGCTAAGTGAGTAGGAGCAGTCACTGTAATGAGCTCAGACACTACAGATGGAATTGTCTCCATCCGAATCCTTCCATAGTGTTACATACATATTGTACTGTACAATGTGCAGCATATTATGTATATTATGGCGCACATCCTCCATTCTTAAGTGTGTCAGGTCGGATGCCGGTGCCCCCTGACACTGCGAGCCCCATAAGAGCTGCTATGTTTGCTACTGCTGTAGTTACGCCCCTGGTCTCACGTAAGTAACCCTCAACAATCACCTATAGTTAGCTCTTTACAAGATTTACAGTAGAAATCCCCTTTGATTTTAAACTTCATACTTGGTGCTATAATTTTATCTTTAGTATTCCTCTTTCTATTAAGGGGTTTAGTATTATGAATAATAATAATAATATTAATGTTACCTGGAAGTACAAATAAGCAAAAGGTCCATTGCAAAGAATCAAAATGTGACATCATTGTCTCCTGTAAGATTTGGGCTATTTTGTTGTTTCAGTTCATTTTTCTGCAAGAATCAAAAAACAGGACCAAAGTTTTGTAGGTTATGAGACAACATTCATGATATTTACAGCTTCTGAGATGTACCGTGGCTGGGTTGGTCATACTACCTAAGCCATGGTGACAATTTCCCACCTGTAGCTTCCCATTTGACCTTCTTATGTAATTTAATCTCCCGTCACCTGTAGCTTGACAACTACTGTATCTGTAGCTCCTCTAACTCATGTATCCATAGTGTAGTAAGAATAGCCTCGCACAGTGCATCTGTAGACTAACTCCCTGACTGTGTAGATGTACCACATGAAGACCATGTCAAAAACTTTTCCAGTTTTGTAGCAAATTCCGGGTAAAAACCTCTACATATAACCCAACATCCAATACCAGTGTGGGAGATTTTCTGCTGCAGAGACAAGATACAGGGGTCCAGAAATATTGTAAAAGTTGCCGTTCTTATACTTAGTCAACATAAGTGGAAGTGTTGGGAAAATGAGCTGGGGTGGAACCAACTAGTTTGTAAAGTCGAAAATTCTTTTGATAATAGACAATGATCTCAGTCAGCAAACCCTTGGGTCTAACCAATGCCGAGCCAATATACAGAGATATAAAAATAAACTGGTGCGTTCTGCCTTAGTCCAGTTTGCCTCACGAATGTGCAGGGTGGGGCAGATTATTGAATACTAGTGCAAGATCTTTAATTATCGGGTCCCCCTGCACTGCTCGGGAAGTTTGCACCATCATTTTTCGGTGCACCTTTAGTTCTGCCGAGTCACAGTAATAACTCTGTTGCAAACTTCGACAAAGCACTTATATGTCCATTTAGGTGCACGTTTGTTGTGTGGACACAGTGGGGCAAATTTAATTACCTGGTCCTGTCGCTATCCCCATTTCAGACGGTCCGACGAAGATGAAGTCCGGCGCGATTCACGTAGCTCGTGCACCCGAGCTCCTGTATCTGGCGCTTTCCCGCTGAAGTCCACCGGAGTTCACCTTCTTCTTCCCAGTGCTTGTAAGTGCGTGCGACACAATTCGAATAGTTAAACCTGCGCATTGTCTCGAGCCTGCCCCTCGATTTCTATGGAGTGCAAGCCGGCGCCGATGCGTGCGTCAAAATCCCCTGTTATATGCAACGCAAAATGGATATCGTCGGGAAACTTGGCGAAAATGCGCTCGGTGGACCCTTAGTAAATGAGCCCAGTGAGCCCAAAGATTTCATATATACATGTAAGAGCAGTTTGCACGTTCGCTTGAGTACAAAGTCAGACAGAAAACTGGCACAGCCAAAATGATTGATCCGGGCCACTGGAGATATGAGCAGTGGAGATATGGGCCATCACATCTCCACTGCTCATTATGTTATGCGATGTTGTGTGTGGAAGCCCTAATGCTATTTCCTTCTTTTCTTCTGACAACTCTGGTCACAAGCTCTCGGGACAGTAAAATTGTACATTAGTGATTGGGGGCCACGACATTGCATCAACAAATACCCAATGAATATCTCCACTGACCCTAGACATGTCTGGTTCACCAGATATTTCCCAGAAAAGTCAAAGAAATCTGCCCCGTTATAGAGACTTAGACATGAAGAGTCTCCTGGGAAGGTGACCTAAATTACCAAATGGACTTGTTAATTCTCCATGATCTCCTAGATGTCCTCTTATACCTCAATTCCTCACGTCTCTCAGTGTCCCATTATGTACTCTGTAGAAAAAGTTAACGATGACCTCAACTTTGCTACATGTTTGATCTACATTTCTTCTTTGTACCTTCTACTAACCGCAGTTGTCTACAGGCTTGGCACACTACCTAAAATTGTATATAGTAAAAGTACACAGTACCTTATGGTGGCCCCCGGAGAAGACAGCTGGTAGGTTCCTGATACAAATTCAGAGCTTTATAGAAGGAATAATTAGTCAATGAGAAGGAAAGAATTGTACAATATCCTCAGCGATGCGGTCTTTCATTTTAGAGAAGCAGATATGTGCTAATGGGCCTTTCTTCCATTGCGCTACTTCCAGTGAAACCAATGGAAAAAGACTAAAGATAGTTCTAGGCTTCAGACGAAAACTATATAAAATGTCACAAATTTGCCCACTAAGGGGGAACTGAGGAGCCATGATGCAACAGATGCCTACAGAGTCAGACCATGACCCCGATTCAACTCCAATTTCCAACTCACGGTAATATTTTCAGCAAGATATATATAAATATCTATATATGAGAGAGAGACCTTGTATCAATTATTGAAATGTTATTATCAACTCATCTTCCTCTCTACTGGAGTAACCCTTCAGTACTGGCACTTAAGACATGCCATATACTGCCAAACTGTGGCTTGGTTTTTTTGGTTGTCTTCCATGCATGCTTCTCTCGAGGAGTCAGGTTCATTGCCAAGGTAATACAAAATTGTGTATACAGCACAAACAAATGTTTTCCCTGCCCCCCTAAAATTCTTTACGTTTTTGAAATATATCAATGACAATGAATTTTAGAGGTGGAATCCTATATGATGGCTATATGTATGTTAGATGCCTCTATAATATTGTATATGTACCATCCGCACAGTAATCATACTCCAGTTCTATCCAGTGTTGATTTTACTGAATCTAGTGAGAATTGTGTGACTCTTGCAGCTGCATATTTCTCTGTAGCCTCAGTTACTTACTATACACTATTCTACTGCTACTTATGCCATTAAAAGGTTAATTTCTGGAAGCTTTTATCATAAATCTCAGTGCACAAACTAAAAAAAAATGGAACCTGGAAGTCTATAGGGTTTGCTCTGTAGCTACTGCTGGTTATTTATCTGTAATAATTTCTATGCAAACCTTGTGGAGGATTCTACCTTGTTGCCAGTTGCCCTCTTCTACTGAACCTAAGGCTGAATTATTGCTTAGGATTTTGGTTGAATACTGAAGCCCCCCCACCAAAAATTATTAGTCTCCCTGGATTACCGTACTTAGAATACATAACATGACCAGCAAAAAGACAATCTGTAGCTCTTTAGCCCCTGCGATACTGGAGTCAATTGTAACTGTGGCATCTAAAGGGTGTTGACAGCTTTTTCCATCTTATTTTAAAATTTGGGGACATGTATTAATCTGTCTACACCAGAAAACTGGAGTAATCTGCATCTGAAATGCCCTGCACCACATTTACTGAAGGTTTTAGACCAAGAAAAAGAGGCGTGTCCTTGGTACCCAGGGGGCGTGACTGGACAGAAAATTACCCATGCGCCAGAAAATTCAATAATGTGGTGCAGCAAACTAGACCAACCAATAGGAGGCGCAAAGTAGGACTCACCAGCCTTATCCTCCACCAGATGCATCAACCAACTGGAGAACCGTCTGGTTCTATTCTGCAATGATCTAAAGATTAACACATTTCTATATCTCCCCATTGCCCCTCTTTGCTATTCATAAGAAAACACCCACAATGTGCGGTGGCTTTGAAGACCCTTTCATATAGAAGATGCAACTATATTAAATTACCAGCATCTAATGGTGATGTTGAAAAAAACAAAAACTAGACAACCAGAAAAAATTAGGTGGAAACTATTATAAGCTAAACTCTGCCTGAAGAAGAGTCTTTTAGGTTTACTTTCACTTTGTGATCGCCTAATGTACAGTATTACATTGCAATGTGGTGTAACTGCAATGTGCGACTTCTACTAGAGGCAATGCTGCCTCTTGTGGTCAAAAATGCTAGGTGTAAGTTGAAATGTTGAATTAGATACAAAATCTACTCCACGCCCCCAGTAGCCTCTTCTGTCCTGCCTCCTTGCAGTTCCTACTTGTGATACAGCTTGTCCTTGTGCAGTGGCTCCTGCTCCAGCGCTGGCGGCAGAGCACATCCACATATGAATTCAGCTTCTGCCACTGAAGGGGCTACTGTGCGGAGCTCTGAAGAAGCAGGCGAAATGTATATAGATCGGGAGAGCAATTACAACATGCAAAAGGAGGTGGGACAACAGTGCGACTAAGGTGTGGAGTAGCTTCTGCTTTCACAACCCGGAGAGAGGCTACTCCACGCCCCAATAGCCTCTGCCAATAATTTGCATATTAGTAAGATAAAGTTTAGATCAGGTTTGGCTATATAAAAGGATTAGACAAAGATATTTTAGGGTTGAGGATGGAAGGAGGAACCTACCACCAGATCTACCTTTATAGGTAGATTCCTAGTGGTAGGTTTCCTATACAGTGGTTTTCTCATGTCACGACGGGCTCTGGGAGAAGTGATATAAAATGATTAAATACCCATGTTTAAAAATGAACACAATGGACACACTCAGTCTTACATCCAAAATAATACATTTTTATGGCAAAATAACACGTTTTATGAACAATAAAGAAAAAATATAATATGTATAAATACCGTACCTCTCTGTCCGCCTCCTCCTGGTAGCGGGCGCCGGTCAGCAGCTCCTGCAGCTCCCTCCTCACCACCTCCCGGTTGGCGCAGGCGCCCAGGCAGCTCCCGATGCTCTTATACAGGAAAGTCTGGGAATGAACCAAAGAAAATGTGAGACCACGGTGCCCCCTGCTGGACACAACCACCATCACCATCAGCAGCAGCACAACCACCACCATCATCAGCACCACCAGCAGCAGCACAACCACCACCAGCACAACCACCACCAGCTGCACAACCACCACTACCATCAGCAGCCCAACCACCATCAGCAGCAGCACAACCACCTCCATCAGCAGCAGCACAACCACCACCATTGTCCTCGTCCTCCCTGGGGAGCGCTCACCTTCTCCGGAGCGGAGGTGTTGTAACTATTCAGCTGTTTTCTCATCTCCTGCGAGAGCTGACAGATCCAGGCGTCGTCTGACACGGCCTGCAGCGAGACCACCAGGAGCTGCACGACAACACAGCGAATGGACCGGACCCCCAGCCCCATGACCACCCATGCCCACCAGGAGCAGCACCGGACCCCCTAGCTCCCATGACCACCCATGCCCACCAGGATCAGCACCGGACCCCCTAGCCCCCATGACCACCAGGATCAGCACCGGACCCCCTAGCCCCCATGACCTGAGATACATTGTATAAATCATTCATCTTGGGCCTATGAAGGTAGATGGGTGGTAGGTGCATCTGTAGGACGTGAGGACAGACCTTAGAAGGGTTAATCCTCTCGTCCTCAATCTTCTTATAACTTTTATTCTCCTAATATGCAGATTTTCTAATGCTATGGGGGCGTGGAGTAGGCGGAGCTGAGACTACACGATGCGGCTCCTCCTACCAGTTATCTTCTGTGCGTCTCTTCTCGTAGCTGCGCGCCCTCGTCCATGAAGCCGCGTTTTGCACATTATCTCCGGAGCAGCGAGCGCGCAGCGGCAGGCCTGCTTTATACGCATGCGCAGAACTCCAGCTTCTCGGAGGGGGCGCACAGCAATGAGGAGAGGCGCACAGAAGATATCTGGTAGGAGGATCAGAGAGGCTGCTGGGGCGCGGAGGAGCCGCATCGTGTAGTCTCAGCTCCGCCTACTCCACGCCCCCATAGCATTAGAAAATCTGCATATTAGGAGAATAAAAGTTATAAGAAGATTGCAGGGACGAGAGGATTAACCCTTGTAAGGTCTGTCCTCACGTCCTACAGATGCACCTACCACCCATCTACCTGGATAAAATGATCCCAGAATCGAAGGACCCTCCCCCATTGCTCAGCGTTTAGTGGGGGACGTAATCGCTGGGGGGGGGGGGACGTGCCTTCCTCTATCAGACTGGACAGTGGTGGGATTATTAACCCTTTATTGGGGACCATGTGAGGAGATAATTTTTGAATGTATCTGTTTTGTATTGGTTGCATTGTGAATGTATCAATGTTTGTTTATTATTTATTGTCTTGTGTTTTGTGTGGAGGACAATAAAGTTATTATGATCTTCTAGAAGCCCCTGAGGATCCTCTACAGCACACGGTGTGGGAGGAACGATTACTGAAGGTAGGGGGCACCGCCACTGGGGGTCCGCTACATCATGCTCGAGTCTCCCATTGACTTCAATGGGGTTCGTTATTCGAGACGAGCACTCGAGCATCGGGAAAAGTTCGTCTCGAATAACGAGTACCCGAGCATTTTAGTGTTCGCTCATCTCTAGTGTGTTCATATTTACTGCCTCTAATCTCATGTGCCGGAGGCTAGTGTTTTCTATCCTGTCTATCGTGGTTAGCGTTTTCTATACTGTCTATCCTGGTTACTGTTATCTATCCTGGTTGCTGTTATCTATCCTGTCTATCCTGGTTACTGTTATCTATCCTGTCTATCCTGGTTAGTGTGTTACACGCCCATCTGAGTAAGCCCTAAAAATAAAATTCACTTATCCATAAAATGTACTTCTCCAGCGACCCATTAGTGTGACCTCCTTGTCTTATTCTTTCTGACAAGCAGTGTTGATGGTTATGTCACCGCTGCAGCCTTAAGTTCGTCTCAGCAATGACCAATGGTGGTAGGTTTCCTTTAATGAATCTGACTGCAGCGGAACTACATGGACAGACATAGAAGAGTCGTAAGGAGCCGCCTGATGATAAATTTCCCAAAAAATCTTTTTAGACATTCAGCAAAACTTTAGTGAATTGACTCCTGAATTATTGGCTCATCTCTGGTGCTAAGGTACATGAAACTATATACACGGTATAATCCGTCCTTACCTTATTTCTTCCCTCTATATTGTCATTCAGTTCATTGTGAGAGCTCCTGAAAATACAGAAATGAATTACATATGTATGATGCTATACTTCCTCAGTAGATTCAAGATACTCGTATAATAAAAATTTAGAAAAAAATACATGTAGAATATCCTTCAGAGGTCACTGGTTATAAGATGTAGTATTGCATTGGCATTGGTAGATTTCATTTTTTTGTAGAAATCAAGGGCCCTGAGGATTGTTCTTTACAACGAAAGTTACAACATACCGCGATCTCGGAGAGTTGGACTTTGCCACATCATCCATATTTTCATATACAATATTTTCCATCACTATCTGTATCAATATGGAGATAATGGGTTAGAGATAAGTAAACTCATGTAGGTATTCATTGATTTTGAGATAAATATTGTAACTGATACACACCAACATTTGATCAAAATGTAACTAAGAACTTTGAGTTCCTTTTGTTAATGAAGCCTAGAGGCAATTGATCATTCTGTTATGATGAGTAGATGTGAGGACCAGTTCTTATTTCTCTCCAAATGTTATTATAGTTTAAATTGCATCCCCCCATTTATTTTGTTTTTTGCCAGACACCAGTACTCCGCCCCATATGACTTTTGTTTTTTGCCAGACACCAGTACTCCGCCCCATATGACCCAGAGATTTAGCAGGAGACTGCATATAGTGGCCCCTCCTCCCCCCGACTAGTGTCTGAGACCACATGGAATGGTGAGCATTTAAGACCTGTTCCCATGGTGCAGTATTGTTTGGCTTCTGCTGTTTTTGTGGTGCGGTGCTGGTGTAGACCCGAGGCCCAGAGCCATGGGGGCTTAGCTTGACATTATGTGTGTTGGGGGGCAACTAGGTCTTGGTCCCTGTTGGCTATGGGGGTTATTTACTAAGGGCCCGAATCGTGTTTTTACGTTGGGGTACACGAATTTTACCGTTTTGTGACGACGCCAGCATGCACGCGACAGAAATCGGGGGGCGTGGCCGTTGGAAAACCCGTCGGATTCAGAGAAACCGCCGTATTTTTTAAAAAAATGTGTCGCTTGACACGCGCTTACCTGCACATGGCCTGGCTTGGTGTACTTCAGTGCACTCTGACGGAATTCAGCGCAGCAGCGACACCTTGGTGGACATCGGGCGCACTACCTTCGTGAATCGCCAGAAGAGAACCCGCCGCTGGATGGCGAATAGACCGGGTAAGTAAATCTGCCCCAATGTGTTTTGTGGTGATGGTAGACACCACGTGATGCTGCACCATAGAGTGTTGGGACCCACTAAAAATAGGTCACAGTGAAGTGGTTAGTGGCTTTTGCAATTTGATAAAAATGTAACTAAGGACCTAGAGTTTTTTTATTAATGCAGCCTAGGAGCAATAGATAATTGTGTAATGGAGGGTATTTATCAGGATTTCTATTCCACAAAAGTGGCGCAGTCAGTTGGGATTCGGCCGATGGGGGATATTATGCGTATGAAATATAGGAGATCCACAAGGAGATGCCTCGATGACGTTGACACTGCGTCGTATCAATGAAGGAAGAGTGTTCTTGTATCAGTTGATTCTTTTATTGGTAAAACACAACGAAAACCGGTGCCACTTAGATTCCGGTCCCAGGTGTCGGCTTACGTCATCGTCCGTGGTGGTCCATTGGGTCCACTACCCCTGAAGCCTGACTACAATCAGATCCCTAACTAACATTTCACTTATTTTCCTTTTCTAAAACTATTTATTTTAGCTTGAGCTGTCACATTTCCTAATCCCACTGCCTATGAACCCCACTATTATTGTATTTCATAAAAATCTGATCCCTCCATCCGGCTCTAACCTGTATACTAAGTGCGGTAACATGCAAATGCCGAAATATTACCAGCGTTTATTAACATGTACATTCACTGACTCTTTATTTTTGTATAAAAGATGAGTTGACCATTGCACAAAAGAAGCGTTCATTTTCACATAGATTGTTAGCTCTTGTGACTATATTCCTCTAGTTTGAATTGTTAGTTTGTTACAATGTAAAGTAGGATTATGTGTATTTTCTAAAATAGGAATGTTATGGAATATGTTAGTGCTATGAATATAATGTTTACTGAGAAGTAAGAAAAGTAGCCGGACTACTGATAACAATAAAAGTAGTACAGGCAGTCCCCGGGTTATGTACTAGATAGGGTCCGGAGGTTTGTTCTTAAGTTGAATTTGTATGTAAGTTGAAACTGTATATTTAATAATTGTAGATCCAGACAAAATAATTTTTTGCTGTAATGGGACCAAGGATTATCAATAAAGCTTCATTACAGACACCTTACAGCTGATCATTGCAGCCTGGGACTATAGTAAAGCATTCAGAGAACTTCACCAGAGGTCAGAGGGGTCTGTCTGTAACTATGGGTTGTCTGTAAGTCGGGTGTCCTTAAGTAGGGGACCGCCTGTAGTAGTAAAAATAATAATAATAATAGTAGTAATAATAATAATAATAATAAGTAATGATAATAATAGTAGTATTAATAATAAAAGTAGTAATAGTTATCATTATTATTATTATTATTATTATTATTATTATTATTATTAATAACTACTATTCTGAATAAAAATTAACAAATACAATGATAATGATAATATAATAATAATTAGAATTATTATTATCATTCTTCTTATTATTTAATTATTATTTTATTATTATTATTATTATTATTATTATTATTATTATATTTATTATTAGTAGTAGTATAAAAATACCTTAACATCCTCCTCGGTTCCTTTATCTTCTGCTAGTGCTTGGGTTTGTTTTCTTCTAGAAAAGAACATGGTGCAGTATGTATTACTGGTAATGAGGACATTTGTTATAGACTAGAAAGGAGAAGAAGTGAAGAGATAAAGAGAGACAGAAAAGAGACAAAGAAGGTAGGAAGGGTTAAAAAAGAGCGAGGAAGGTAAAATAAGAACAAGGAGAGGAGATGGGAGAGGGAATGAAAAAGGAAGTGGGAAAAAGTGGTTGATGATAAGGAGGGAAAAAGGGCACAGAAAGGACGGGAAGAGGGTTTTAAAATGAATGAGGAGAAAGAATAGAAGGAAGAAAAGTAAAGTGGAAGATGGTGAAAGACGTAAAGAGGAAGTGAAATATACAAATTCTAAATTAAATCAATGATATATCATGTACTTATTCTTGTACCTCTTTAAGATGCAGAAAGTTATCACCAGGATGATAATAATCAGAGCCACGAGTCCGGCCGTACCTCCAATTATGGAAATATTACGACGTTTATCGATTTTAGATGGATCTGGCAAAAAAAAAAAACTGTGAGATGTGAGACAAACTGTGATGATAATAGTGGAAGGACTAAGAGGATCACTTTTTTTTAGTCTGGAGATCTGCAGCCGTCTGTTATTTTTTTGTATTTTTATTTTTTTTTTAACTATTTTAGAGGGCGGTAAAGCTGGGATCTTAGTCTAAGTTATTTTTCTAAAAGTCACAAAATTTTTGTGCAACAATTTTCCCTTCGCCAGCCGTGGATTCTATTTTTTCATACAAAAACGTGCAACTTTGTTTTTAAAGTCGTGCAGCAATTTAGAGACTTCAACATCCGTATCCTGACTAGAAATCAGGCACAACACAGGAAAAGTCTGCAGGGAGTGGGGAGGGAATTGCAAAAAAATGAGCACATCCAATACTGGGCCAGAAGATAAAAGTCATCAGAATTAAGGATAAAATAAAAGCCTCTCTATTACTAGCAATATATACCATAGGGCAGTGATGGCGAACATTTTAAGGACAGAGTGCCCAAACAAAATCCACTTACCGTATATACTCGAGTATAAGCCAACCCGAGTATAAGCCGAGGCCCCTAATTTTACCACAAAATACTGGGAAAACCTATTGACTCGAGTATAAGCCGAGGGTGGGAAATGCACTGGTCACAGCCTCCCCAGTATATTGCCTGCCAGCCCCTGCCCCAGTGTATATAGCCAGCCAGCCCCTGCCCCAGTGTATATAGCCTGCCAGCCCCTGCCCCAGTGTATATAGCCTGCCAGACCCTGCCCCAGTGTATATAGCCTGCCAG
>WNYA01001790.1:29784-59898 GCA_019512145.1 Engystomops pustulosus | reverse complement strand
AAGAGAAGGGGAGAAAGGAGCAGGTCTAAGACAAGGGGAGAAAGGAGCAGGTCCAAGACAAGGGGAGAAAGGAGCAGGTCTAAGACAAGGGGAGAAAGGAGCAGGTCCAAGACAAGGGGAAAAAGGAGCAGGTCTAAGACAAGGGGAGAAAGTTGCAAGTCCAAGACAAGCGGAGAAAGCAGCAGGTCTAAGACAAGCGCAGAATGGAGCAGGTCCAAGACAAGCAGAGAAAGGTCCAAGTCCAAGACAAGGGGAGAAAGGAGCAAATCCAAGACAAGCGGCGAAAGGAGCAAGTCCAAGACTAGTGGAGAAAGGTGCAAGTCCAAGACAATCCAAGAATGGTACAAGTCCAAGACAAGCGAAGAAAGTAGCAGGTCCAAGCCAAGAGGAGAAAGGTGCAAAGCAAGAGAATAAAAGTGTGATACGAGGACAAGAGGAGAAAGGTGCAGATCCAAGGCAAGACAATAAGAGAACAGGTGAGGACCAAGACAAGGGAATAATAATGCAGGTCCAAGACAAAAGAGAAAGGTTCAGATCCAAGACAAGAGAAGTTAAACGTCCAAGAGAAGAGACGAAAGGTGCAAGACAAGAAAGGTGCATGTCAAAGACAAGAGAAGAAAAGTACCAATCCAAGCAGGGCAATAAAATAAGGGTGTAGGACCAAGACAAGAGGATAAAGGTGCAGGTAGAAGAGGAGAGAAGAAAGGTGCAAGTCCAATATAAAAGAGAGACAGGTGCAAGTCAAAAGAAGAAAGGTCCAAGTACAAGACAAGAGGTGAAAGATGTTGTTCCAAGACAAAGGAGAAAGGTGCAGGTTCAAGACGAAAGGAAAATGGTGCAGGTCCATATAAGAGGTGAAACCTGTAATTCCAGGAGGAGGAGGAGGAGCAGGAGGAGGAGCAGGTCCAAGAGAAGTGGAGAAAGGAGCAGGTCCAAGAGAAGTGGAGAAAGGAGCAGGTCCAAGAGAAGTGGAGAAAGCTGCAAGTCCAAGAGAAGTGGAGAAAGGAGCAGGTCCAAGACAAGGAGAGTAAGGTGCAAGTCCAAGACAAGGGGAGAAAGGAGCAGGTCTAAGACAAGGGGAGAAAGGAGCAAATTGTAGCCTCAGTTTCCTGTTCTTAGCTGAAAGGAGTGGCACCTGGTGTGGTCGTCTGCTGCTGTAGCCCATCTGCCTCAAAGTTGGACGTACTGTGCGTTCAGAGATGCTCTTCTGCCTACCTTGGTTGTAATGCCGCCATGTGATTGGCTGATTAGAAATTAAGTGTTAACGAGCAGTTGGACAGGTGTACCTAATAAAGTGGCCGGTGAGTGTATATATGTATATTAACATGTTTTTATATGAGCGTATACTATGTATATTTTTTAGTGGGAGAGGGGGACCCTGCCCCAGGGGTTACACCCCCTGCTTCAGGAAAACTAGCTAGTAGTGACTACAAATACCTATGAGGAAGGTGAGCAATTGTGACCCAGTTGAAAAATACCATGAAGAAATTCAAAAATGTCCAAATGACGATGGTTCTAAAGAAATATCAAACTAAGAAAGCCTTGTAAAACATGGGTAAATCCATCAGCGTCAGGTGCAGTATGGGGGCTGCCCGTTTTCTTGGATCTTCGAACCTAATGTAAGAGTAGGAACAAGTAATTTGGGTTAGAGCACCAGGGCTTTCGAGATTGGACTACCCCAGAAGAGCAACAGAGGTTCCTCTAAGAGGCCGAGGTTCCAACACAAAAATGAGACCTAGATGACAATCCAATTTGTAGCCTACTGGGATCACAAAGTCATTTGGTGGACCCCAGGAACTTATTAAGCTTAGGGAGGTGTAAGTGTAAGCCTTTCATTTTTTGCACCCAGTGGCCCCTAAAAAAAAGATAAAAAAAAGCTTTCAAGTGGTCTCCAAGTGGTAAGAGTAGGGAGCAGCCGCTGTCTCCTCTTTGACAAACATTTGTCGGTATAAGCAGGTGGCCCTTGAGCGAGGTCCTTTCTGCACCCTTCGCCGTCTTCTGTGGGTAATGAGGCTGCGGCGCGGGCTTACTCATGCCAGAGGCCAGCCGCACGTTGAGACAAATGTGATTTCAGTGAGGCTCAATCAGTGAATTATAGGTCAATTTGTACCTGCGCCTCACACACCGCCCATGTAGGCTTCAAGGGGCAATTTAAGAAATGGAGTGTTCCCAGCAAAAGCCGCAACTACTCAGAAATTATTTCCCCGGCGGTCTGGTCCTTATTAGTAATAATTCTCCCGCAAAATTGAATAATATAATTTAATGTAGTTACAAAATTTTGAACCGAAATAGTATCTGGACCAAAACAGTGTCTGCTATATACAATGTAATATCTATGAAAGCTAAACACAGAGGTGGGAGGCTTAAAGGGGAACTACACCTTAGAGCTACCTTAGTGTAGGCAATGGCTTTCAGGCCCAATTTTATTGTTATCCCCATCTGTGGGATAGGGAAAAACAATGTGGTCTGTGGGGGTCTGACCAATGGGCTACCATAGACTGTGCATAGCGAGGCATTCTCCCCCCGCAGGGACATCAATTAGGAGAAACAGGACCCCAATTGTTCAGTATATTTTTTTTTTAAATACTGCGGTTTTTCCGAATCCGTCGGGTTTTTCCGACGGCCACGCCACCGATTTCCGTCACATGCAACCCGATCCCGGCGGAATTCGGCGCAAATCGGAAATCGTCAGCGTACCCGACGGAATTGCGTGATTCGGACCCTTAGTAAATGAGCCCCATTGTATACAGTATAAAGATGTATGCTGGACCTGTCGTTTCATGAAGTAGACTGAATCTGACCCCATTTTGATGACCTGTGTGGGTCCAACTGTTAGGATCAGTTGATTATCCCTTCCACCAACCTCTATGAAGGGGTATCCCAGATCAACAAAGGTATGATATCCAAATGGTATGATGGCCAAAAGTTTGCCTAAGTATGTTAAATGGTCCCAATGACTTGTGCGGGTAATATTATAGGAGCTATTGTAGATTTGCAGATCAATGAATTTAAAGGAGATCCATCAGGCTTCTACCTGAGGGCAGCAAGTGATAGAGGAGACGACGCTGAGCTCGGGAATATATTGTTTTCTATGCTTTATTTCAGATTGTGTATCTAAAAGAACTAAAAGAGAAAGACTGTGAGTCCCGGTGACCACGCCCCCAAAGTGTGTATGGGTGGGATTAGCAGGACTCACAGTCTTTCTGTACTACACAACTTTAACCATGAAAATACTGAATCAAATCACAATAAACCTTATATCCCCGAACTCAGTGTCTCCTCCTCTATCCGATACTGCCCCCAGGAAGAAGATCTGATGAATACCTTTAATTAATTTAGTGTAAATTCATGACTTGTGTAGAATAAGGAGAAAAAACTTTGGAAATTGTTTTTAAAGGATATTATGACTTCAACGAAGAACTTCTGTGATCACTTGTCTGGGCGCCGCCAGTAAAAAAAAACATCGGCATTACTTTTCTATTAGTGATTGTATAAGGTGTAATCTATGCAGAATGCCGGAGGGAAAGTGGATCATTACACATCAGTGATACAATAGAAGTAACTCCGCTCTCTCCTCAATCATTGGATAAACGCGCTGAAGAGGAAAGTCCAAGAAATTGCATAACCGCTCATCATCCGCTCCTTTCAAGAAAGCGACAAAAACATCATTTATTCAAAGTTCATCTTCCTAGATCAACGTAGGGAAGTCTTAGTTATGGATTTGCACTTCCTTAAAGGGGCCGTATGGGTTTATAGTACTTCCGCTATCTGTATACAACCAATAGGACCAGAAGCAGAAGGCTGGACTTTACTCTCAGTACGGTTCCAGCTCCTCGGACCCCACTTATTATGAGATGTATTGTTCGGCCAATGCACAAGGCCGCCCCTCACCGCTCATCTGCAGCTTCTGGCCCCCAATGCAAAATATGTCCCAAATCCCTACTATAATGGGGGTCATTTACTTACCCGGTCCTGTTGCGATCCAGCGGCGCGTTCTCCAACAAGGATTCGGGTCTTCCAGCGATTCACTAAGGTAGTTCCCCCGATGTCCACCAGGTGTTGCTGCTGCGCCAAGGTCCGCCGGAGTTCACCATCCTATTCCTGGTGCATGTGAGTGCTTAATCCTGCGACACAAATCGTTTTTTTAAAATTCCGCGGTTTTTCCGAATCCGCCACACAATTCGATTGCATGCACCAAAATCCTGGCGGAATTCGGCGCACATTGGAAAAAGTCGGGAAACCCGATGAAAGTGAGGCCGCGGAGCCCTTAGTAAATGACCCCCAATGTGTTGTTTATAGTACTGGTTTCACCATATACCGAAAAGACATCTCATGAGCTCCAATGGTCTAACAGAGCTGTGCTTCAGTTTCCTGCACAGAGCTCCTTCTCTAATTCTAGCTGCCCATGATATGTAGTGCTGAGGCATCCTGGGATTGAGCACAGACTGAAAAGCGATGGAAAAATCAACACGAGTGTCTGATCAGAGGAGATTGAAAAACCGAATGTGTCGTATATTAAAAAGGGGTGTAACAATCTTCATTCTAGAAAAAGCAAAATGCTAATCGTGTCTGGAGTGGCCCCCTCGCTTCCTGGCAGACAACAAAGGCTTTGACGAGTCACCGCGACCTTGTACTTCACAAGTTACTCGTCGTGATTGAGCTATTTAACGATATGGGCCTGGTGGTGGCTTTACTGTACATTCATGGAGACGGTCACATGTGTCGGGCAGGTGACGAGCATCAACGTCTCTGCAAAGGTTAACGACAACCAATGAGGCGCCAGGACGAGGCGGGTTACATCATCAGCGCGAGCCGGTGCTTTATTCATGAAAGTATCAGCATTACAATTGTTGATAATTGTGACCGTCGCCAAGATCGGGTCTAAATGTATCAACGTCAGATAATTAGGTAAAATGTTCGGGCGCAGTATCACGTGTCCGCTCCCCCCCCCATCAATGATCCATCAATTATACAGAGAGTGCATTCAGGCTTCTTACAGCTGAGAATTTGTTACAATGTTTCAGTGTGAGCTAAAATTAGAAGTTGTGGATGGGATAATGAAAGAAATATCTCCATGTAATAAGGGAATAATGATCCATAAAATCCGTAATTACAATTCTTCTCCGCGGAATAAGAGAAAGCAGCTACTCATCTAATGAATGATGTCAGAGCAATAATACCGAGGCATCATGGGATCTCAGCAACAGATGCAGCGAGCCACGACCGACTATAGTAATGATGTCATAGCAACAGCGGGACCCGAGCGCCAAACCTCAAGATAACCACGAAAATGGATAAAAATAGACACCAGAAAGATTAAATTAAACTTCTGCAGACATTATAACCTGCGAGAGGAGATTAGAAGTAACCGAGACCCCAACGGTGAGGAGAAGAAACAGTCATGTCAGGGTGCAGGAGATAATAGCACACACAATGGGGTTAGATACACGGCTCAGCAGACTGTATCACACAGGATAGGATGAGATACACAGCTCAGCAGACAGTATCACGGAACACCCTGGCGACCACAGACCTGACTCAAAGAGCGGCCATCCAACGTTCACAAGCGGAAACTCTCTGACCCCCTGCATACAAAACTTTCAGCCAATTGACAAACTCCCCGGCCAGGCCATACCTCAGAAGACAGACAGAGGGGTACCGTGGTCAACCCGATAGCAAACGCTTTTGCCTGATCCCAAGGACAGCAAGTACCCCTTCCAGTTACCAGCCCGCCCTGCTCCAATGACTCCCGAAACACAAAGCACAAGCACTAAATTACCTGCGGTGGAATGGAACAGAGCAGTGCTGGGTCCCCGAAGGAGCCGGGCGCAAACTGCACCAGCCGATTTAATTTTTTTTAAACAGCACCTTTGCCAAACCTGTCTGTCCTATTGAGAGCGCTATGGTGACGCCAGTTCTCAATACGAGATTCGGTCCTTACCCTTTGACAGGATGATCCGGGCAGACATCCTCATTGAACTTCGCAGCAGAGGCCCGAGGAAGACAACTCATGGAATACATCAGGTCAGAGGGGAAACCCAAAGGCGTCATTAAAGGTCTTATAGAACTCAGATGTTAAGCCATCGGACCTGCGATTTCTTGGGCGGTGAGCCTTCAAGCGCCAGGATTGACTTCTCTCCCTGATCATCTCTGTCAAAACTCAAGAGAGGGGTCTTCACTCTGGCTCAGGGACTTTCAGCCAGAGAAAAGCCGACCCATCACATCCCGATCTAGATCCTTCCTGCACAAGAGGGAGAGTAAGTAGAAAGGATCGACGACCTCCAGGATCCCGATCGGGACCTTTTCAGGATCCCGTACTGTAAACCAGTCTCGTGAACTTTACCATTCACTGACATCTTGCCGTCTGTAAGGGTAGGGCGAGCGGTATCCCCGTAATCCTCTCAAAAAACCAAAGATGCGTTTTGTATATCGAGTACTGACACTTTCAGCAAGGGCTTCACTCTGGAGAGTACTCACGAACTCCCTCCAGTCGAGACGAGATGCTCGAGTTTCCTCCTCAGCCTGAACAGGCGGGGGCGGTACCTGTCCAGGTCTGAGGCTCGAGAGCGGGCGAAGAATCTCGACACCCTTTTTCTGAGCATCTCCGACCACTCTACTTACTGCTACAAGGCCCCAGCAATGGATACCTGGATCTGAAGAAGTCCTCAAGGATTGTCTATCTCTGCTTCTTCCAGGAGAGACGAATGAGCTGCAGTAGCCTCTTCCATCCGGTGGGTCTCTGTAACATTCAGGAGAAAACAAAAATTAGACAGTGGTCGGAAGACTCCACCTCAACAACGGAGACACTGCTGAAGAATGGTTCTCCTTAAATACAACCTGTCTATTCTAGACCTGCAGCTACCCCTAAATGAGGTGAACTGCGTTGGCCTGGGATCGTGGCCAGATGTGGACATCCACCAGGCAGCCTATAGCTTGCATTAAGAGCGGACGCGATAATAAGTCAGTTGTTCTCTGGGAACCTTCCCCTAGCCTTGGGACATGTGACAGCATTGAAGTCCCCTCCAACGACCAACTGCCGACTTGTAAAAGGAGGGCTGTCCTCAATAAAGAGGACATTCGTCCCACTTGGACTGGGGACCATAGATGTAATTAGGCGAAGTTCTTGTCCCTTCATGAGGACTCCGATCGGCACCTCCCCTTTCTAACTCCATAATCGTCGGCATTTTCTCCCGCAGCGGAAAAAAAAAGGACAGCATCCGCTATAAGGGCTTCGGGCAAGAGACCAATGGAAGGGCCCGTGTCTCCATTCCCTCTTAGCTTTTAAAAAACGGCAGCAAAATCTGGCCAGCATGGGTCTCCTGCAAAAATTAAAAGTCGGTTCAACACGGCGCCGAGAAACCGTAGACGAGGGAAAATCACAAAGGACCGCAAATCTAGCGAATCCGGACGTAATGAGGGCGACATTAATGGACGCCAGCTGTCAACGGAGTCGCTGCCGCCATCATGAGTGATTAAGTGTTAGACGGCTTCTTTTTCTTTTTCCTTCCCCCGACTTCCTATGAAGATGATGCCTTTCCCTTTTCCCTCCAGATTTGTGGGGCGGCAACTTCATTTTTAACGAAATTGAGGTTTGTGTCCAGTTAGTAATGGCCCCCAAGGACCCACCCGGACCACCCTCTCCTTCGTCTTTGTCTCCTGACTCTGGTCAGTCTCCCACTCTGAGGGACCCGGTCTTCCCCAGAGGATAGAGATCGGTAGAGACCGGCGCCCCTTACCGGATGCTCCGCCGCCACACCTCCAGAAACCCAACCTCAGCCTCTCCTTCAGAGGGAGGCGATTCATCGAGGGTGAGGAAAAGCCGGTTGGGGTTGGAAAGCATCAACCAGGAGGAGGAGGAAGTTTTCCCTTCATTCGGTACCTTGTTACGCACGCGTTTTTTCTTTTTATGCGGCGCTTATTTTTACAAATACTGTTTGTTATCCTCATCCATACTATCATAATGGGAGGCGTGGAGGAATGGCACCTTTTCGAGCTTCCATCCTCTGCACCTCCTCATCCAACTCATCATCCCTCAGGGCCTCAGTATAGATGACTAGCTCTGAGGAAGGACCAAGGGTCACCCAGAACCTGAGGCTTCCCCGTTCTCTCCCTTTTTGTTGGCGTTTTCAAGCCGCCTCCCTCAATGAAGAAGGTGATTTATTCTTACTTTTTTCACAGGCCCCTCCGCTCCTCACATCGCTGGTTACCTTCCCAAGCAGAAGACAGAAGCAAACTCATGGCTCTCCTCCACGGGGTCACAACCGCATAGGCAAAGGAGGCGAGGACCAAGGCTCTGAAAGGGGGACCGACGCTCACACACAGGTTACCTAAGGTCCTTAAGGATGCAGCGAGAGATGACCTAGCCCCCACACAAAGAGCATTATGCCACTGGCCAGCTGGCGCTTCAATTAAACTAAAGTGGGTGGGTGGGGCCCCGCACCTGGACCGGACCTTCGGATGCCCCTGGTAGAAATCAGGAGTCTGTCCAGACAAAGAAAGGCGGAAGAGGGGAATGTGGGCGACTGTTGCGCCTGAAACTTCAACTTCCCTCATGAAGAGGGTTCTGCGGGTACCTGTACCAACCTCACCATAACGACTTAGCCAAGTCATGATGTCATGCAAGGGAAAGAGACGCGTTACGGGTCAAACGGTCAATTTATTGACTGTGTGTTGGCGAGACACGGTTGCACAGCAAAGTCTCGCCATGCGGGGCGTTCTTTGCAAGAATCATAAAGAACAGAAGAGCCTAGCCCTCGGCCGGACCAAGCTGACATCGAAATCCGGAGTACATAAGGATGTATAGGGCAAAGAGTAACTAGCACCCGGAAGTCATCTTCAGGAGGAGGCTCCAACCCACCCTTGACCTGGGTGGAATGCGTTCACTGCCCCTCCAGCGAGCGAACCACATTTCCTACGGAAGCTCCGGGCCCGGTTGGGGGTAAAAGACCATTACAGTCTCTCCCCCCCCCTTTTCTCTGGGAAAGGATGCCAGGCCATGCCTGTATGTCCCGAAGGACAGACAACCTCTCTCCCCTCTACATGATTGACTTTTTCCCCTCTCCTGGAGCTCCAGAAGACGCCTTTGCAAAACGCCCTGCTCCCCAGAGCCAGGAGACAAGGAGTTTTAACCCCACTTGCCCAGCGGTGACACTCGCACGCCCTATGGGAGCGGCACCACTGGGGGTGCAGAGGATCAGCCAACAAACACCATCATGATTAACCCTCAGCACCATCCACCCACTCCACACTCACCAATATGTAATACGTTCTCGTTCCCTCGCTTCCTTGCATCCTCACACCAGCTGGCTAGGAGGAACTGGTGCCTCAGCGCACTGGGCACGGGGGGTAGAGCCAACTCCATAGCTGATTCAGGCCTGAGAGAGCCAGCTCCACCCCGATCTTATGTGGCCCTCTGCCTCATTGGATTAACCCCTTGTGTCCAGCAGTTTTTATTTTTTATAAGGTTGGTGCAGCGCTGTCGCTGGAATGATGAGAGGCCTCTGTCTTTATTTACTCCGGACAGTCTATTTTGTGCATCTCCAGGGTCAGGTGAGGCCAATACAAAATAAAAACCTTTCCTGCGCCCTTCCCGCCAGGATGCACAGGACGCTTGGGAGGCGCCGCCACCACAAGGCCCAGCAGCCCAGCACACTGCGCTGCTACCGGACCTAGCAGCAGACACAGTGCTAGGACTAGATGAGCCACCGCCATGCCCCTGGCACAGGGCCACCCACCTCCCACTGGGGGGGCAGCGCACAGTACCAGACCTGCCGGATCGCCCTCACTGTCCGGACTTTAGGCGATTGCGCCTTCCCTGCGCCATCCTTGCCATCCTTGCTTATACAACACGGATGGTGTGTCTGGCCATGATGGAACGTGGGGCTTTGCAATCTCACGCACCCTGCACAGAGTCACTTGCAGGCTTCGGTGGGATGGGTAACGGGGCCGGGCCTACCGACAGGGCTGACAAGCTGCCCGCCCGGAGGAAAGGAGAGAGGAAACAGGGAGGGGACGAAACACCAGATCACCTCGAGGAAAACCGCCTGGTTTCCTGGCTATCTTCTTTATCTTTAGGTCGTCATCTGGCATATCATCGCCGAACCGAAGGAAAAAAAGGTCTGGAGGTGACGGACGCGACGCGAGGATCTGAGCCATTATCGCCCCCCCCGGCCGCTGTGTCATCACTTTCTCCTCCAGGTTGGCAGAGCCGCAGCCTGAGTGGTATAATGGGCTTGCTTGCAGCACAGCCTGTCGTGCAGGGCATGCTGAGTTGTTGGTTGCAGGGCCACCAGGACGACACGGAAGGTTCCTAATCCTCCTCCTCATCGCCAATCATCCGCGGATCTCAAGCCCCTTTTGCTTCTTAACTGCTCCTGCGCGCATTTCCTCAAACCGGGCGTCGTTGTCCAATTTTCGCGGAACGGAACCGCTGTGCTCGCGGCACTTAGATGTAGTCCCTGCAGAGCGGTGGACCCGGCTTTTACTTTTAGGTGTCTATGGTGGTACAGAAGAAAGACTTTTTCTTCCTTAGTGGCCACCCGCTAGGGCAAAGCAAGGTATCCCTTATCTCCTCCTGGAGCCCTCCTTCGCGCTGTTCCGCTCATCGGACTCAGGAGGTGCTTCAGCAACGGGGAGCCATAGATCGGTAGCAGAACTCCGGCATTCTTAAGATCACCCCATGCTTTTGCACACTCCGTGAGCACAGCTTTTCAGCTGAACCACCCAAGCTTCCCACACAGTCACTCAGAGTTCCAGGAGAGCCCTCAGGTGATGTATTATTGCCGTGATCTCTGTGATCTGGGACCGTGCAGCCTTTCCATGGGTCCTTGGGGGGTGGGGGTGGCAGCCGAAGGTAATCACTGCATTCATGGCTGGGCGACCACAGCCAGGGAGGGATAGATCTTCTACCCCTCCGTTTGCCGGCAAACTGGCGGTTCTTCCTGCCCCGGCCGCTGGTCCGGAGGCAGAGCCTGGGATTGTACTGGCTCACTCACATCCCAGAAACCTTATCCTCCCTGGGGGAGGAGGAGAGGGGAGCAGGCCTGGGTGGATGGTCTCCACCATGTGGGCAGGAGCTCAGTCACAGAACCCACCACCCGTCAGCAGTTACAGCGAAATATCCAGCCACGAACTATTTCTGGCTGCTTGGTGCCACTCAACTGTTACATACATGACATTAGTTATCCTGTACTGATACTGAGTTCCACTGTATTATACCCCAGAGACTGCACTCACTTATTATGCGCTGGTGCATTCACTGTTGTACATATATGGACATTATTAGCCTTGATGATCCTTGAGTTAATCCTTTTATTATACTCGAGTGAGCCTATGCACTCACTATTCTGCTGCTGGCGCAAGTCAATGTGTACATACATTACATTAATTATCCTTTTTACTGATCCTGAGTTCACCCTTTGTATTATTTTCCTCAGCGCTGCATCTTCTTATTCTCCATTGCTGGGCTTGCCAACACGGTCATGTACATACATGACATAGTTATCTGTATGATCCATGATCGTTTAACTATCCTCAGTATTACTGTAGTTATACTGATCCTTTCAACCTAAACAAGCATGCCGAAATACACAATATACACAGTGAACTCTCCATATGAGATATTTAGGCTACACCTCAGAAGTATCTATGTAGAACTTTAAACCGGAGCAGCAGTAAATAGAAAGCAGTCATTTATTGTTTATATAAATTTTAGAATCTTAAGAGCGTGCGGTCTCTAATGTATAATATATGTTGGTCTCCGGGATGGTGCAGGTAACAGACTTACAATGAGCATCTGTGAGTTGACCCTAAAGTTACATTTCCTTTCATCTTTATATAACTTTTGATAGCATACATTAGATAAGCAAGCAGTAGTGGACAGATGGAGAATTATACCTACCCCATAATGATGGCAGCAGCTTTTTTGAGTCTTGCAAACTTTTGTTCCATCCACCTCTTCATGTATGTATTACAGGAATAGGTACATTCAGATGTGGTAATTACTGAGTGGGCCAACACCGATGGTATTATACCTCAATGTGCTAATTGCTGATTAAGCAGATGTTTCTCCAAGGAGCTGATATACAGGGAGCACTGAATGTTGTGACAGAGTTAATGAGACTCCATATGTGAGAGCTACCTAAGGCTTCATGATGCAATAGGTTAAATAGTTACTTCAAGTCATCATTTAGTGTTGTGCTCCCTTAAAATCTTGTTAAAGGGATTTTAACGACTGTACAGCAGCAAACATATAGCATAATGAGGATTAGTTACATATGCAGAATCAATGTCTGTTGCACTTCTTGTTGCTCCTCCTTCTGTGGGGTTACTGAGTTCAGATTTATGAGGAACCACTTAATTTCCTGTCTGTGTGACAACCATCAGAGTACATGTAGCTGTGTATACAGCAGTGGTCACAGGATGTTCTACCTGCTCAAAGACTTCTTTTTTACATGCTTGTTTCAGAGCAAAACCAGAGCAAAATAAAGAGCAAAAATAGAGCAAGATGAGGAACAAAGGTGCAGGTCAAGAAAACAGCGAACAGGAGGCAACTTCCAAGACTGGCGGAAGAAAAAAAGGAGCGAAAAGTAAAAAGAAGAACCAAGACTAGTGGAGAAAGTGCACTGCAAGTCTAAAACAAGTGGAGAGAACAGGAGAGGTCCAAGAGAAGTGGAGAAAAGGAGGAGTCCAAGACGAAAGTGGAGAAGAAAGGTGTGAGGTCAAGAGAAGTGAAAGAAAGGTGCAAAGTCCATAGAAGTGGAAAGAAAGTAAGGTCCAAGAAAGAGGAGAAAGGTGCAGAGTCCAAGCGGAGAGTGGGAGAAAGAAAGGTTGGCAACGTCCATTAGAAGTGGAGAAAGTTGCGTCCGACAACGGGGACAGTCAACAACGAAGAGAGTCTAAGACACAGAGAGAAGAAACGGAGCAAAAGCGGTCGCAAAAAAAAACGAGAAGTCCAAACGTAGAAAGTGCAAGTATCAGGTAAGAAAGGAACAGAGCAAGGAGACTCCAGCGGGAAAGGAAGCAAGTCCAACGACAGTGGGAGAAGGTGCATGGCGTCTGAAGTGAGAAAAGAATGGGAGAAAGAGGAGCAGAGTCAAGAGAAGTGGAGCCATCAGGTTTGCAAAGTCACAAGAGAAGTGAGAGAAAAGGGCAGGTCCATGAAGGGAGACAGGAAGCGAAAGGGCAGGTCCAAGCCAGAAGTGAGAAGACGGTTGCAAGTCCAAAGGGAGAGAAAGTCGGTCAAGGAAAGAAGGCAGAAGGGCATTCCCAAGAGAAAGTGGAGAGAAAGGCTTCAGAGTCCAAGAAAGGGTAGAGAGAAAGGAGCGGTCAAGACGAGTGGAGAAACTGAGCCCTGCGTAGTGTCCACCGACCAACGGGGAGACAAGGAGCAAGGGTCCTACAGCTGAGTGGCGAGTCGGGCCATGCGTTCACAGGGGCAAGAGAAGTGGCGGGTGCCACTACGAGGTGCCGCGAGAAAGGTGGACAATAGGACATGCAGGAGTAGCCACCAAGAGAGTTCAGAATGGTGCAAGTCTTGAGAAAGGGGAAGCAGAGCAGATCAGAACGTGGGAAGTGAGAGATGTCCAAGAAAGAAAGAAGGAGAAGGAGGTCCAAGAGAGATAGTGGAGAACGGTGGCATAGACGGGCAAACATCAGGGGAGAGAAAGAAAGAACGGAGCAGGTCCACGACCACGGTAGGAGAGGAAAGCGAGAGACAAGGTAGGAGCAAGAAAGGTAGCAGTCCAGACCAGGAGAGAGGAAGAAAGGAGCAGGTCCGAAGGGCATGAAGAGGAATGGCAGGCAAAGAGAGAAAGGAGCAGGTTCCAACAAGAAGATGAGGACAAGAGGAAGCAAGGTCACAGACAAGGAGGAGGAAGAGAGGGCAAGTCCAAGGACAAGGTGGAGAGAAAGCTAGCAGGTTCTAAGACAGAAGACGAGAGAAGGAGCAGGTTCCAAGGCGGAGACAGAAAAGGAGAAGGGCAAAGGTCCGAAAGTCCAGACGCGGGAAGAAAGAGGAAAGCAAGCAGGTGCTCTAGACAAGGCGGAAGAAAGCGGTATGCAGCAGTCCAGACAAAGGGGCGAACAAGAAAAGGAGCAAATCCACAGGACAAGTGCGCGACAAGGAGCACGAGTGCCAGCACAGTGGATGGAAGAAGAAAGCTAGCAGCGTCTAAGACAAGCGGAGAGAAGGCCAGTCGGGAAGAGAGAAAAGGCGGTAAGGGGCATATCCAGACCCATAGCAGACGCAAAGCAGCAGGTCTAAGACAAGCGGGAGAAAGGTGCAAGTCCAAAGACAAGGGGAGAGAAAGGAGACAATCCAATAAAGACAAGTGGCGAAGGAGCAAGTCCAAGACTGTGGAGTAAAGGTGCAGTCCAAGACATCCAAGAATGGTACAGTCCAGACACAGCGAAAGAAAGCAGTAGCAGGTCCAAGCCAAAAGGAGGAGAAAGAAAGGTGCAAGGCAATGAGATAAAAAGTGTTGATATGAGGACAAGAGGAAAAGGTGTGCAGATCCAACGGCAAGACAATAAGAGAAAAGGTTGGGGAGGACCAAGACTAAAAGGGAATACAATATAATGAAGTCAATCAGACAAAAGAGAACGGTCAGATCCAAGACAAGACAGAAGTTAACCGTCCAAGAGAAGAGACGAACGAAGGTGCAAGGACAAGAAAGGCATGACAGAAGACCAAGAAGAGAAAAGTACCAATCCAAGCAGGACAATAAAAATAAGGGTGTGTAGGACCAAGACAGAGGAATAAGGGTTGCTGGTAGAAGAGGAGAGAAGAAAGGTTGGCAAGTCCAAAATAAAGGGAGAAGGTGCAAGTCAAAAAGAAGAAGGTTCCAACGTACAAGAAGCAGAGTGAAAGATGGTTTTCCAAAGGACAAAGGAGAAATAAGTTGCAGGTTTCCAAGACGAAAGGAGCAATGGTAGTGGGCCTATCAAAGAGGTGAACGGCTTGTGTTATTGAATCCATCTACAACGTACGATAAAATAGGAGGAAAACTCAGACCAAGACATAAGAAATGATGTACAGACCCATGGAAAAAAAAGGAAGAAAAAGATGCAGCTCTAACAGAGAGGAAAAGTAAAAGATTCAAGAAATTTCAAAGGGGTTCAGTTACGGAGCCATAGGTATTGGTTATAACTTTACCTATGTACTGAGTAACGGGAAGAGTCTTTGTTTCTTCCAAAGTAACGGGAGCCCGAGTGCCTTGCTCGAATGGAGATTTACACATAATACAGAACTTTAAAGAGAATTTGTACCATGGCAACCACTTGTTATTTTTGAAGTACCGCACACATATCATATTGTCTCCATGGTAACAGACTACAAACCAATCCTGTGTAGTCTGATCCTATACCCACCCACCATTACAACTTATTGAAAATGTACATTAGGTAGACCACAATTGCCGTATCTTTGGGCTAAAAGTACCATGGACTATGCAAACCGCTTATGACAGCCTTATGGAATATAGGAATCACTTCAGGCCATGATCTAGTGCAGAGTAGGAGATCTTTCTTGGCTTCAAATATTGTGTATAAGTTCGGTAGTTAGTACATGTCATACTAGAGGCGAAATTAGAAAACTGGTAATAGAACAATTTAGGCAAGGAACAGTAGGAACTTGTTAAAACGATCTGAAAAACAAGGTGTAAGCAATACGTCCTTATTACTGGCCATGAGCCTTTGATTGTGCCAGGGGAAATTTATGAGGGGAGCACCCCACGAAGTAACATGACCAGACCAATGAGGCCTGTGATGGGGGGAATAGGGTTTGCATATGACAATGTCATGGTCCGGTGCTGAGCCTGGCGTATACAACCATCAGGAGAGCCCTAAGGATGATTACTTACTTCTGTCCTAGCAAAGGTGATAGGTGTCGTTGAGTTGGGTTGGCCTGATACTACAGTGGGAAGGTAGGGCCAGTTGGACTTGTTATTAAAATAACAGCTGGCCTAGAGTCAGAGGAGTACGAGTTGCGGTGTTGGTCTGTTGACCCAGGCACAACCCAAACTTTAACTTCTCCTTTATCCTCTTGCTTCTACCCCTCCAACCAAGACATTAAATCACAAAGTATTGTGGGAAGGAAGTACAATCGAGACACTAAATGAGAAGAGAGCAGGTCATGCTGTGCCACATGACATTAACAGTCATAACTTTACTTAAGGCCCCCAAATGCCAAATCCACACCACAAACGTCAGTAGATATTTCATGGAGATGCATAGCAACCAATTTGCCAAGGTTGTCAATGGATTCAATGACACTTCTGGAATTAGTATTTAGAGATTTGGCACCATTCTATCTCACTAGACCACTAACCGGGGGGCAAACTGGAAAGATGGAACAAGGGTGGGTAGTAAAAAGATTTTATTACTTCAAAACAGGGGCGTAACTACAGCGGGAGCAGCTATAGCAGCCGTGTTGTGGGCCGGCATCTGAGGTATTGGGTGTGTATTGGGTGTATGCTGTATGGTGTGTGGTGGTGCTGTATGGTTATAATGTGGTGTATAGTGCTGGTTCTCTGTATAGGGTATGTATGTATAGTTTTTGTGTGTATGTGTGTGCATATATGAGTGGGTGGTTTTTATATGGTAACTGTATGTATGTTATGGGGTGTGTTATGTAACTGCATATATGTGTGTGCTGGATGTTCTATACTTGTATATACACTCACCGGCATTCTTTATGAGGTACACCATGTAGTAACGGTTGGACCCCCTTTTGCCTTAGAACTGCCTCAATTCTTACGTCGGGCATAGATACAACAAGGTGTGGAGCCAGATGCTTCTGTCGATGATTTTGGATCACTATTGGGGACCATGATGGCGCTACACAGTTGCCGCCAGCATTTCTTCGGCATATGCCACATCCATTGTATGCGAATCTCCCGTTCACCACCCGAACAGAGATGCTCTATGGATTGAGTCTGGGTGATGTGGACGCAGCATTTGTGTCCGTGACACTCATTGTCATGTTCAAAGAAACCAGTCTGAGATGATTCCAGCTTTTGGACATGGCGCATTATCCTGACTGAAGTACCATCAGATGTACAGGGTTACAGATTTGTGTCATAAACAGGGAGAGACATGGTAGTACAGAACTTATACTCAGGAGGTAATAATCCTTTGAGGGGCTGTTTGTAACAAGGGCACTCAAAGAACCCTGATGAACATGACACCGCCACCACCATACTGCTGACACCCGATGACTACCAAGGCAAGGAGTGAGAATCCAGTGCCTTTCCCCATGTTGTTGACGCCAGAGATTTTCTGACTCTACCATACGAAATGTCGCCAGAGAAATCAAGAACTCATCAGACCAGGCAACGTTGTTTCCATCTGTCTACTGTCCAATTTCGGTGAGTAGCCTTTTGTGTGAATAAAATGTGTAGCCTCAGTTGCATGTTTCTTAGACTGAAAGGAGAGGAGACCTGGTATGGATCGTCTGTGCTAGCCCATCTTGCCTCAAACGAGTTGGAGTATGTGCGTTCAGAGATGCTCTTGGCTCCTTACTTGCTTTGTAAGCATGGTGTAACGGGGTGGCGATTGTGGTCACCTGTTGCCTTCTATCAGCTGAAACGTTCGCCTACCCATGTACTCCTATGTGCTCTGCAAAACAAGGCATTTTCCGGCCCACAGAACTGCGACTCACTGTGATGTTTTTCTTTTTTCGGACCATTTCTGCAACCCCTAGAGATGGTTGTGCGTGATGTGAAAAAACAGAGATCAGACAGGTCTGATAAAATACTACAAGGAAGCCAGCCCTATTCTGAAGCACCAAACTAACCATGCCACGTTTCATAAAAGGCCAGCTCAAATCACCTTTTCCTCCCATCCACTGATCGTTCGTCGGAGGGGAACTGCAGGGATGTGTTTGACATGTCTCTGCCTAAATGCACTGAGTTGCCGCCATGCTGCATTGGCTGATGCTAGAAATTAGTGTTAACGAGCAGTTGGAGACAGTGTGGTGTGACCTATAAAGTGGCCGGTTGATGTGTTGATATGATATTTAAACTGTTTTTAGTATGCAGCGTATCTATGTATATTTTTTAGTGGGGAGAGGGGGACCACTGCCCCAGGGGTTAGACCCCTGCTTCAGGAAAACTAGCTAGTAGGCTACAAAACTACCTATGAGAAGGTGAAGCAATTGTGGACCCAGATGAAAATACCCTAGAGAAAATTTGCAAAATGTAGCCAAATATGTTGGGTTCTTAAAGCAATATCAAAAAAGAAAGCCTTGGTTACTAAAACATGGGTAAATCCTCAGCGTACAGGCGTGTTGGTTGTGGGTGGGGCCTGCCCAGGTTTCTTGGGTCTTCAAACCTAGTGTAAGAGTCAGAAACAAGTAATTGGGGTTAGAGCACAGGGCTTTGAGAGATTGGACTACCCAGAAGAGAACAGAGGTCCTCTAAGAGGCCGAGGTTCAACACAAAAAATGAGACCTCGGATTGACCACAATTTGTGCCACCGGACCACAGAGTATTGGTGGGACCCAGGAATCTAATTAGCTAGGAGGTTGTAAGGTAGTGTAAACCTTTCATTTTTTGCCCACCCAGCGCGCCCTAAAAAAAAGATAAAAAACAGCTTTCCAAGTGTTGGTACAGAGTAGGGTGAGCCGCGTCTCCTCTTGACATACAATTTGTCGGGTGATAAGCCAGTCGACCCTTGGACCGAGGTGCCTTTCTGCACCCTTCGCCGTCTTTGTGGGTAATGAGGCTGAGGCGACGGGGTTACTCATGCCAGAGGGCAGCCGCACGTGAGAAAATTTGATTCAGTGAGGCTCAATCAGGAATTATAGGTCACTTTGTAACCGACGCCTCACACAACGCCCATGTAGGCTTCAAGGGGGGCATTAAGAACAGGAGGTCCGCAGAGCAAAAAGCCGCCGCAACTACCTCAGAAATTATTTCCCCGGCGGTCTGGGTCCGTTATTAGTAAGTAATTCTCCCGCAAAATGATAATAATTGAATGTAGTTACAAAATTTTGAACGCAAAATAGTATCTGACCAAAAACGTGTCTGCTATATACAATGTAATATCTAGTTGGAAAGATCTAAACCAGGGTGGGAAGGCGTAAAGGGGAAAGCTACAATCTACAGCTACCTAGAGTCGGCAATGTGTTTGGGCTCCCAATATTTATTGTTCTTATCCACCATCTACGGGATAGGGAAATGAACAATCTGGTCTGTCGGGGTAGTCTGACTAATGTGGGCTAACCATTAGACTGTGGATGGCAAGGCAAAAGTCTGCCCCCCGCAGGGACTACTCCAATAGGAGGACAGGGACCCACTGTGTGGAGGGTCCTACGACATTAAGGACATAGATTTACTACCGGGTCTAGTCGCGATCCAGCAGCGGGTTCTCGATTGCTGATCGGGTCGGACAACGTTCACTAATATCCGTGACACCATATCCACATAGGGTCGCTGCTGCGCACGAGGTGGTTACTGGAGTAACATTCTATTTTTGGTGCAGGTAAGGTGCGTGTAAGCGGACACTTTTTTTATTTTTATTTTTTAAATACTGCGTTTCTTCAAACATTATGGTCAGGCTTTTTCCGATGGCCAGCCCACTAGATGCAAACCCGGATACTGAGGAATTCGCCCAAATCGGAAATGTACAGGATACCCGACGGAATTGCGCTGATTGTGGACTTAGTAAAATGCGCCACCATTGTATACAGTATAAAGATCGTATAAACTGTCGTTTCATGAAGTGACTGCAATCTGACCCCATTTGATGTTGACTGTGTGGGTCCAAACTGTTAGTGTGTCGAGGTCAAACAAACCTTAGGATCAGGTGATATACCCATTCCACCAACCTCTTATGAAGGCGGTTATCCAGATCAACAATATGGTATGATATAGCCAAAATGGTATGATGCCAAAAGTCGCCTAAGATGTTAAATGGCACAATGGACTTGTGGGTAAATGTATAGGAGCTATTGTAGATTTGCAGACTCAATGAATTAAGGAGATCCTCAGACTTGTGACCTGAGGGCAGCATGTGGTAGACGGAAGACGAGCAGCAGCTGAAGTCCGGGTCGGGAATATATTGTTTCTATGCTTATTTCAATTGTGCATCTGTTCATAGAACTAAAAGGAAAGACTGTTTGAGTCCAGGTGGGACACGCCCCCAAAGGGTGTATGGGGTGGGATGTAGACAGGATCACAAGTCTTTGCTACTACACAACTTGTTAACCATAACAATACGCAATCATAATCACAATAAACTTATATCCCCGAACTCAGTGCCTCCTCCCTATCCGAGACTTGCCCCCAGAGAAGAGAATTGTATATACCTTTAATTAATTAAGATGTTGTTCAATTCACTGACTTGTGTAGAATAAGGAGGAATAAAACTTTGGAAATTGTTTTTAAAGGATATTATGACTTCACTGAAAGAGAAAGGAACTTCTTGTGTCGCACTAGTCTGGGCGCGCCATAGTCATTAAGAAAAACATGTGCCATTACTTTTCTTATTAGTGATGTAATCTAAGGTTGTTGATGAAATCTGTGCAGAATGCGGAGGGAAAAGTGTGAGTCAATTACACATCAGCTATTACAATAGAAGAGAACTCGCTCCTCATCCTCAATCAGTGGATCAACGCGCTGAGAAGGACAAGTCCAGCGAGAATGCCATAACCGTCATCTCCGCTTACGTTTCAACGAAAGCGGTCCAAAAACAGCATTTATTCTAAAGTTCAATCTTCCTAGATACACACATTCTAGTTATGAGTTATCATTTGCACTTCCTTAAAGGGGCCGTATGTGGTTTATAGCAATCTTCCGCTTCATGTATACAAACCAATAGCGACCAGAAGCAGAAGGCTGGACTATCAATCTCAGTACGGTTCCAGCTCTCGGACACCCACTTATTATGAGATGATCTGTTCGGCCAATGACAGGCCGCCCTCACCGCTCATCTGGCAGCTTCTGGCCCCCACTACAATGCAAAATTAGTCCCAAATGCCCTACTATAATGGGGGTTCATTATATCCTGGTCTGTTGCGAAGTCCGAGCGGCGCGTTCTCCAACAAGGATAGGATAGGTTCCCAGCGATTCCACTAAGGTCAGTTCCCCCGATGTCCACCAAGCGTGTGATGCTGTACTGTTATGCCAACAAGTCCGACCGGAGTCACCATCCAGTTCCTGGTTGAATGTGGTGCATTAATCCTGCCGACACAATCGTTGTTTTAAAAATTCCGCGGTTTTTTCCGAATCGCAACACAATTCTGAATGCAGTGCCACCAAACATCCTGGCAGGGGAAATTCAGGCGCACATTGGAAAAAGTCGGGAAACCCGATGAAGATGAAAGAGAGAGGAAGAACGGATGACGCTTAGTAAATGAACCCCAAGGTGTTGTGTTATTGTACTGGTTCCACCATATACCGGAAAAGACCATCTCTATGAGCTCCAAGGTTCTACAGAGCTGTGCTTTAGTTTCCTGCACAGAGCTCCTTCGTCATATTCTAGGCTGCCATGATATTTTTTTCTTTCGTAGTGCTGAGGCATCCTGGGAATTGAGCACAGACTGAGCAAAGCGATGGAAAACATCAACACGAGTTGTCTGCTCAGAGGAGATTGAAATACGAATGTGTCGATTAAAAAAAGGGTGTGTGTTGTTGTATTGTGAATGCCTTAGTAACATTTCATTTCATAGAAAAGAGACAGAAATGCAATTAATCGCTTTCGTCTGGGAGTGGCCCGTCTCGCTTCCGAGGCAAGCAACAAAGGCTTTGAACGCAGCACCGCGGACCTTGTACTTCACAAGTTACCTGTCGTGATGAGATATTAACGGATTATGGGCCCTGGTGGTTGGCTTTACTGTACATTTCATGAGACGGTCACATGTGTCAGGGCAGGTGACGAGCATCAACGTCTCTGAACAAAGGGTTAACGACAACCAATGAGCGGGGCCGGCCGAGGCGGCGGAGGGCGGGTACATCAGTGGAGCGCAGGAACGTTTGAGGTTGGGCTTTATTCATGAAAAGTATCAGCATTACAATTGTTGGTAAGTTGTGGACCGTCGCCAAGAGATCGTTCTAACTGTAATCCAAACGTCAGTTGTAGTAGTTAGTGTAAAATGTGTCGGGGGGCGTAGTACACGTGTACACGCACCCCCCCCATCAAGTGATCACTCAATTATACAGAGAGGCATTCCGGTTCTTACAGACTGATTGAATTTCTGTAAATGGTTTCAGATGTGAGCTAAAAGTTAGAAGTTTGTGGACTGGGAGAAGGAAAGAAATTATCTCCATACGTAACTAGAGGAAATAACGTACATAAAATTTCGTCACATACATTTTCTCCCCGGAATAAGAAGAACAGCCAAGCTACTCATCTAATGATGATGTCGAGAGCAATAATACCGAGGCATTACAGTGGATCTCAAGAAACCAGATGCATGAAGAGCGGCCCACCGGCCGCGGTTACTATAGTAACAAATTGTTGTATTAGCAAACAGCGGGACCCGAGCGCAAACCTCAAGATTAACCCGCACGAAAATGGATAAAAATAGGGACACCGAAGAAAGATAAATTAAACATTCTGCAGACATTAAACTGACGAGAGGAATTAGAAGTACCGACACCCAACAGCAGGAGGAGAAGAAAAAACAGTCAGGTCAGGGTGAGAGGTAATAGCACACACAATGGGGTTGATACACGGATCAGCAGGACTGTATCACACCACAATGGGATAGATAACGCGAGCAAAGCAGACGTATCACACAGGATTAGGATTAGGATACCCGGCTAAGCAGACGGTAGCAACAGGTAGGATTTAGTACATGGCTCAGCGACTATCACTACACAATGGATTAGATACATGGCTCAGCGGACGATCACACACGAGCGATTAGCAGAAACAGCCTTCACACTTGTACCACACAGGCTTGCGATTAGATACACGGTCAGCGACGGTATCACACATGATAGGAGGAGATATCAAGCTCAGCAGACAGTATCACACACAATGGGATTAGATACAAGGCTCAGCAGACTGTATCACACACAATGGGATTAGATACACGGCTCAGCAGACTGTATCACACAGGATAGGATTAGATACACAGCTCAGCAGACAGTATCACACAGGATAGGATTAGATACACGGCTCAGCAGACTGTATCACACAGGATAGGATTAGATACACAGCTCAGCAGACTATTACACACAATGGGATTAGATACACGGCTCAGCAGACTGTATCACACATGATAGGATTAGATACACAGCTCAGCAGACAGTATCACACAGGATAGGATTAGATACACGGCTCAGCAGACTGTATCACACAGGATAGGATTAGATACACAGCTCAGCAGACTGTATTACACACAATGGGATTAGATACACGGCTCAGCAGACTGTATCACACACAATGGGATTAAATACATGGCTCAGCAGACTGTATCACACAGGATAGGATTAGATACACAGCTCAGCAGACTGTATCAAACACAATGGAATTAGATACACGGCTCAGCAGACTGTATCACACACAATGGGATTAAATACATGGCTCAGCAGACTGTATCACACACAATGGGATTAGATACTCAGCTCAGCAGACTGTATCACACATGATGAGATTAGATACATGGCTCAGCAGACTGTATCACACACAATGGGATTAGATACACGGCTCAGCAGACTGTATCACACACAATGGGATTAGATACACAGCTCAGCAGACTGTATCACACACAATGGGATTAGATACATGGCTCAGCAGTATCACACAGGATAGGATTATATACACGGCTCAGCAGACAGTATCACACAGGATAGGATTAGATACACGGCTCAGCAGACAGTATCACACAGGATAGGATTAGATACAGAGCTCAGCAGTATCACACATAATAGGGCTCATTTACAATGAATCGCTCATTTTCGTCGGACTTCCCGAAAATTACCGGTTTGCACCGTTTTGCTCCGAATTGCCCGGTATTTCAGCGCACGCAACCGGATTGTGACGCATCGGTGCCGGCTTGCATGCGACGGAAATTGCCAGGAAAACCCAACGGATTAGGAAAAACCTAAATCCTAAAAACTTACAATCACCAGGAATAGGATGGTGAACTCCGGCGGTACTCGGCGCACCAGCGACACTTAGTGGATATCAGGCGCACGTCCTTAGTGAATTCCAGCAAGCTCAGAATCAACGTCGGACAACGCACCGCGGGATCGCGAATGGACAGGGTAAGTAAATGAGCCCCAATTAGTGTGAATCAGGACAGATGGACATCCCTATAAAGAAGTCACATATTTATAAACCAAACCAGACACTGACTGCAAGAGATATTTGGGCTCATTTAATAAGGGTCCGAACGCCGCACTTTCACCGGGTTTCCCAAGGACTTCCGTTTTGCACCGAATTGCCTCAGGATTTTGGCGCATGTCATCGGACTGCGGCGCATCGGCCCCGGCTTTTACACGACAGAAATCAGGGAGCGGGCCGCCAGACAACCCGACGGATTCGGACAAGGCGGGGTATTTAACATTTAAAATTGTGTCGCAAGATCATGCACTTACAAGCACCGGGAAGAAGAAGGCGAACTCCGGCGGACCTCGGCACAGAGTATTATAGTAGTTATATTCCTGTACATAGGGGGCAGTATTATAGTTATATTCCTGTACATAGGGGGCAGTATTATAGTTATATTCCTGGTTGTTCAATAGGCAGAGACGATGCCACCCAAAGAGCTTGTCTAATGCAGCCGTAGTTTATACTCCTGTTTCCCTAGGGGGCAGTATTATAGTAGTGATATCCTGTACAAGGGGGCAGTTTATATAGTTATATTCGGTACATAGGGGACAGTATTTATGTAGTTATATTCTTGTACCGAGGAGCAGTATATAAGTTATATTCTGTACATAGGGGCAGTATTAGAGTAGTTGATATTATCGGGCCATAGGGGCGTATTATATTGTTATATTCTGTACATAGGGGGGCCGTATTATAGTAGTTATATTCCGTACATAGGGGGCAGTTATATCGGTAGGTATATTTGGTACATGAGGGCAGTAGTATAGTAGTTAGTATATTCTGTCATAGGGGGCCAGTATTATAGTAGTTATATTCTTGTACATAGGGGGAAGTATTTATAGTGTTTATCTTTGTACATAGGGCAGTTATTTGTCGTTATATCTATACATAGGGGGCAGTTTATAGCAGTGATATTCTTGTACATGGGGGCTAGTATTATAGTTAGTTATATTCTGTACATTAGGGGGCAGTATATAGTTAGTTACTATTCCTGTACATAGGGGGCAGTATTATAGTAGTCTAGTTGTACCTAGGGGCAGTATTAGAGAGTTATATTCTTGTACATAGGGGCATACTTAGCAGTCTATTCCTGTACATAGGGGCAGCAGTATTGGGCAGTATTCTAGTAGTATATTCCTGTAATAGGGGGCAGTATTTAGTAGTCTATCTGTTACATAGGGGAAGTATATCGTAGTTATTGCCTGAACATAGGGGGCAGTATTATAGTCGTTCGATTCCGGTTACATAGGGGGCAGTGTTATATAGTTATATTATTGTCCATGTTGATTAGACATTGCAGGTATTGGTGACTGTGAGTTGCTTTTCAATAAATATTGTCAGGTTGTTGATGTTATTCCTCTTGAGTTGTCGGTGCCGGGGAGGAGCGCGTTCAGCTTGTGATCTAACAGGGAATCTCAGTGTATATTAATCTAAATTATGCCCATTAATGCATTCATGTACTAGGGGCCGGGCACACGATGAACTCGAATCCTTGGGAGTGCTGTGATACAACTCAAGTGGATGGAAGACGTAGATGGCAAGATGATGATGGACAGGATGGAGAGGATGCGAGGCGGAGGGGGATTATAGGAGGGTGGCTTCCTGGAACCATTAGATAATCCCCAGTGAAACTAATGCATGTAGATGATGACTATTCCACCATCACAGAGGCCTCTGCTGTCTGAAGGGAATCAGTAATACAGAAGATCCATCTCTTGGTATAGAGAACCTTCTGAGGTTCATGGTAAAATTTAAAGGAAAATCACCGCTTCGGCTTACGGCCTCCCTTGCTTTTAATTGCCTTTTCCTCAATTTACCAGGCAGCATTTTTTAATTTCTACTGCAGAGATTACTTAAGTAACCATTGACCATTCAGTTTTCATGATGGAAAATGTGATGACCACCATTGCCTAAGACAGAAAGTTGTCACAGCTCCTCCCTTTTACCACTAGAGTGCCGGGGTCATGAACCCCCAAAAAAACTTTTTGGGGGCCTCCTCGCCCAATGGGGATAACAAATTCCTCTTAGTAAAGGTAATAACATCCTTGATTGGAGGAGGCCATGTTTCTGATGAAGGGGATGCTCCATGACCTTCCAGAATTTCGGCAAGGTTGTCCAGTACCAAAACCAGACAACTGCCCACAAACCACTAGAACCACTATTACAGGAGGAGATAAGTGTCCATTCAATATTTATTTCTTCCCTTCAGGAATCCAGTAGGGATAAATAGGGGCATTACTCATAGACCAGGCACCGGACGTGGTGATCTTCTTATCTGTTCTCCATGGCCTCTTCCTTCCAAATCAAACTTGTACAATGATTGCTCCTGAGTCAGAAGGGCTCTGGAAGTTGTTATCACGGTGCTCTCGTGTCCTGTCTAGGATCGCGGCGCTAGTGTTCTCTGTGGTCCCCCAGAGGGCCGACGTGCTCTGGACTCATCTGTCCGGCCTGATCCCCAGCGGACTGTGTGCGTGTTCCCGCATCCTAGGCGCACACGCGCACCGGCTGTAGGGATTTAACGGGCCAGCGAACCACGCGGAACTTGTGTCTACGCCTCTAAGAGAAAGCTCACCGTGGACATTCCGCATCCTGTTGTGTTCCTGATCCTGGTTCCCGGTGCTGCGTCCTGTGTTCGCGCATGAGTTCTGTGATGTTCCTGCTCATGTTCTTGCTGTTCCTGCTTCATTTTCATGTTGTGTTCTGCTTCATGAGTTCCCGGGCTGCTGTCTGGTTCTTGCGTTCCTGAGTTCATGTGTGTTCTGTCCTGGTCTGAGTTTCCCGTGTTGTGTCTGCTCCTGTGTTCTGCGTTCCCGTGTCCGTGTTCCTGCGTTTCCCCGTGTCATGTGTCTGCCTCCCGGTCCGGGCTCCTGCGTCCGTGTTCAGGTGTTCTGTGTTACCAGGTCCCGCGTTCCGTGTCTCGTGCTGCGTTCCCGTGTCCTGGTCCTGAGTGCCTGTACCTTCTGTCTTTTTTTTCCATTCCCATTGCCTGCGGACCTCCGTTGCTGGACACCGGATTTGGACTTGGACGTTGCATCTCTGCCGCCCTGCCCTGACCTGACCATGAGATGTCTTCCGCTGAGGTACCTGACCTAGGCTGCCCACCCGACCAGTGCATCTGTGGAATGAAGCGGGTTGGCACCGCTGGCCGCAGCAGACCATCCTACTTGTGCGGCAGCTATGGTGAGGGGGACCAACTGCACTAGACCCTCCGGGTCCCAGGTGTCAGCTAGTATCACCTCCCGCGGTGGTCCAGAGGGTCCACGCATCCCAAATCCTGACGGGTGTTACCATACTCCCTCCATGCTGTAGCTTCATAGGCTGTTACACTGTCTCCTCCTCCACCTCTGCTTCCTCAGGACTGTGGTAGGCCGGCTGGGGACACTATGGTGGGGATGTTGCTGGGGCATTGTGGGAAGGAGGACCCTGTGATTCCAGACAACACGTGAATCCACAATGTTTTTATAACCGCACGCACGTGGTCACCTCTTACTGTAGCTATAGGGAAACTTTCCAGAATCATAAAATAACTCTCCTACACTATAATTATTGTATCATACACAGCGCCGGGAATTCAGGACTCCGACTCCCGGGAATAAAGAAAACCTTTGTTTTCCCGAATTTAAATGGATAAATTTCAAAAATTGTCGTTTGGTAACAAGCGGAATTGTGTAATGTCACCTGCGGAGGAGAAACGTCTCAGCGACGCCGCGGCTTCCTGTCATCTGACTGCGAGTCGCTTCTTTGTATGTGCAGGCTTTTGGAGAATGTATAATTATTATTTCACAGCAATGAAGAAAAGAGACGATTGTTACACAAGTCATTTACAGGATCAGTGAGGAGAGAAGTAAATAGGAACCATGATAGGTACAGGACAGTCTGAACAGCGAGCAAGACCGTATACGGCACTGTATTTTTTTTAATTTAATTGTTATACATAATGGCCGGTTGGTGGGACATTCTAGTAGTTATATTCTTTGTACTAGGGGGCGTATTTATTAGTATTTTATATTACTGTACATGGGGGCAGTATTATAGTAGTATTTCTAGACATAGGGGGGGTAGTATTTATAGTAGTTTCTATTCTGGACATAGGGGCAGATTATAGTAGTATGTTCTTGTACATAGGGGGCAGTATTATAGTAGTTAGATTTGTACCTAGGGGCCGTATTATGAGTAGTTATATTCTGTACATAGGGGGCATTCTAGTAGTTAATTCCTGCACATAGGTGGTAGTATTATGTAGTTAGATTCTTGTACTAGGGGCGCAGTATTATAGTAGTTATATCGTGGACTAGGGGCGTATTATAGTAGTTATAGTCCTGTTACATCGGGGTAGTAATGATAGTAGTTATATCCCTGTACATATGGGGCAGTATTTAGTAGTTATACTCCTGTAATAGGGGGTAGTATTTATCGTAGTTATAGGCTTGTACTAGGGGGCAGGTATTATAGTAGGATATTCTTGTTACATAGGGGGCAGTTATTTAGTCGTTATATATTGTACATAGGGGGCAGTATTTAGTAGTATATTCTGTACATAGGGGGTAGTAGTATAGTAGTTAATCATGTACATATGGGGCAGTTATAGTAGTTATCCTCTGTAAATCGGGGGTAGTATTATAGTATTATATTTGTACATAGGGGGCAGTATTATAGTAGTTATATTCCTGTACATAGGGGGTAGTATTATAGTAGTTATATCCCTGTACATAGGGGGTAGTATTATAGTAGTTATACTCCTGTACATAGGGGGTAGTATTATAGTAGTTATATTCTTGTACATAGGGGGCAGTATTATAGTAGTTATATTCTTCTACATAGGGGGCAGTATTATAGTAGTTATATTCTTCTACATAGGGGGCAGTATTATAGTAGTTATATTGCCTGGCACAGTCAGAAATCAAGTATTTCCCAATATGTGTCACCAACTTTCATAGTGAAAACACAGATATAAATCTTAAAATGAAATGAACTGATAATATAATGCTCCTATATGTGTGGGGCGATTGCAGTGTTGGAGATTTCCTCACGTCCAGTGTCAGGTGTAGATCTATTGTTATGACATACAGGATTATTCCATGTCTAGAATAAGATAAATGACAGAAATAACCTGGTAATTTCCTGTTATGAAGGCAAATGATAATTAAATGAAAATAATCTGTATTTAGTGATTATTAATGACCCTGATAATTATAGACGGGTCAATGACAATGGGATTCTGGCTTAATTTTTTACCATAGTATAATGGCCGCTGCTTAGTAACATGAGAGGGTTGGGGTATAAATCACTGTGATCCCCCTGCGCTGCCTCCTCCGCAGGTCCCAGTCATTAGTATGTGTTGGCGGATGGTTAATGAAGAAGGACGCACAACCTGCGGCGGGATCAATTACGTCACAGAAATATATTCCCATCAGTTGTATAAGAAAACCAGCCAAATAAATAGAATACTAATTGTGATATGTTACAGGATTTAAAGTGAACTTCAGTTGTACAGGCAGAGTCATAGGGGGAGCTTCACTTCAGTTCCCCTCCCTTTTATGGCTCCCTATACAGTGTCAACCCCTTTTAAGGCTCCCTATACAGTGTCACCCCATTTTATGGCTCCCTATACAGTATCACCCCCTTTAATGGCTCCCTATACAGTGTCAACCCCTTTTATGGCTCCCTATACAGTGTCACCCCCTTTATGGCTCCCTATACAGTGTCACCCCCTTTATGGCTCCATATACAGTGTCAACCCCTTTTAAGGCTCCCTATACAGTGTCACCCCATTTTTTGGCTTCCTATACAGTGTCCCCCCCTTTTATGGCTTCCTATACAGTGTCCCCCCCC
>WNYA01001790.1:0-15857 GCA_019512145.1 Engystomops pustulosus | reverse complement strand
GGGGTGAGGCGGCTGTATGTAGCTGTGTTACTGGGGGCGTTGCGTCTGTATGTAGCTGTGTTACTGGGGGCGAGGCAGCTGTATGTAGCTGTGTTACTGGGAGCGAGACGGCTGTATGTAGATGTGTTACTACGGATGAAGCGGCTGTATGTAGCTGTGTTACTACGGATGAGGCGGCTGTATGTAGCTGTGTTACTACGTATGAGGCGGCTGTATGTAGCTGTGTTACTGGGGGTGAGGCAGCTGTATGTAGCTGTGTTACTGGGGATGAGGCAGCTGTATGCAGCTGTGTTACTGAGGATGAGGCGGCTGTGTGTAGCTGTGTTACTGGGGGTGAGGCGGCTGTATGTAGCTGAGTGACTGGGGGTGAGGCGGCTGTATGTAGCTGTGTTACTGGGGGTGAGGCGGCTGTATGTGACTGTTACTGGGAATAAGGTGGCTGTATGTAGCTGTGTTATTGGGGGCGAGGCGGCTGTATGTAGCTGTGTTACTGGGGGCGAGGCGGCTGAATATAGATGTATTACTGGGGATCAGGTGGCTGTATGAAGCTGTGTTACTGGGGGCGAGGCGGCTGTATATATATGTATTACTGGGGATCAGGCGGCTGTATGTAGCGGTGTTACTGCGTGGATAGTGAGCAGGAAGACGTGTATGCACGCTGCACACAGTGGGGGCCTCCACCAGATTTTGCGCCCAGGGGCCCCCACCAACCTTAATCCGGCCCTGAGCGTCCACAACATGTCACTGACTAAGAGAACCCCTACATTAAAGGGATAGTCCCACCCTGAACATTGCCCTTCTAGGATATGCCGTGACTTTCTGATCACTGGTCACATCTCCGTACTTTCGACACTGTCACCTCGCGAATACTGATACCGTGATGGTACACTATAAGATTCTCTTTAAAATTCATAACTACCCTACTGCCTATAATGAAATGGGTTAAATTGGGTTAAATGAACGACAATTCCCTTTTAACTTATTCTGACATAAACAAGACCGTGGTGTATTAAAGGATAATTTGGTGTAGCCTGGAATCAAATTCTCAGTTTATTGATGGCTGCCTCATACTGATCAAGAGGCAGCCAATTATTGCTCCATATGACCGTAGAGTCAGGAAACAAGTCAGCCTAGTGACTTCTAGTTTTGAATGGTAATCAGTGAAGGCAGGGGAGTAGAACAAAGTTTGTATTTGATAAACAGAATTGGTCAGAACTTTGCAAGTGTAAAAATTAATGACCCCTTGCCAGAATCACTTGTAACTAGTGTAATGACCACCTGTTCAGCATACGAATTAAAACACTTCAAACTGGCCCCTTGCGGGCTGAGGGAGTATGGCCCACCACGCTATTGTGGCTACTTATAGTCCAGCAAATTCATTTCTTAGTATTTGCTGGTGATTTCTGTTGTATTGCAGCTATAACTCTCAGTTCTGAAGGGAAGGGTTAATGTTTACTCTGTGATTGGTTAATGTAGCTAATGATTCTTCTCCGTTCCCTGCAAACAAGTCAGGCTATTGGTTGGAGTCGGGAATTTCGCGCCAACTTGAGTTCTGCTCAAGTTGGCAACTAATAACTCACTAGGCCTGCCAGAGACCCACAACCTTCATCTGCTTCCTGCAGCCCACGGGGTGTCCCCTCTCACCAGGGCAGATCAATTCCAAATTCCATCAAATCCTGCCTCAAATTACTGCCCGAAGCCCCCTTATTCTTCATCCCAAGCCACAAACTACATCCAAGCATCGGCTACCTCGTGGACCAAGCAGGACGGCTTTTCACCTCCACCTGTTGCGGTCCCTGTTTGGTAACTCCGTGTGAACCCTGCTGCCGACCCATCGAGTGCCCTCTGGCTGTCACAACCATCGTGCCCGGTATCCATTCCACTACATTTTAAGGGTGTGCCCAAGGAACCTTTCAATTCATCGTAATTGCAGCCTCCCCCTTGGTCCTCTCACCTATCCCATACCGCATGGACCAGCATGTTCTCCTATTCAATCGAATTTTACACCCCAACTATGCTGGCGTGCTTAAACCACCCAGTCAGGTACCTTCAAATCAGCTGCCTTCACCCCAAAAGGCATGCCTGTGGAGTACGCTTTCACTAGGAACCCCTATGCTCAGGCACCTTCTTTAGGGGGTAAAGCTATCTGAATAATCAGTCAAATTGCAATATGTCCAACAAAGATGGAAAAGGTAGACCTCCTGTCCCTACACTCTAGATCCATCAAGTGGAATAGTGAACCAGGGAGCTTTCAGCTCCTGCTCCACCATTGTTGGCTCAGCCACTATTAACGAGTGATGGGGGCACGTTCTACATTTATGTTGTCAGACACTTTTGGACCACTGAGGGCTGGTAAGGGGGTGAGACAAAAAAGCCAAAACATTTTTTCACAAACTTTTGCCCTCTTTTGCTCTCCATGAAAGTGAGGATGGCGTCAAACAAACCGTACGTATGTAATTATGACTGTCCACTGTGGAAACTTCCATAGCTCCCGTGCTCCAGCGAATGCTGATTGTAAGTTTTTTTACCCTTCTCCCATTATCAGAAGTACCGTTACTGAAGGCTCAGTCTCCGGGGTATTCCACTCTCGAAATATGGACTTATCCCCCGGGGGGGCGTCGTGACAGTCGTGTCCCGTGGAGGGCCCCGCATCCGTCCTTCATTTGTGAGATCTGTCACATGTTTCCATCCCTAGGTAAAATGTCTGGTGGCTGGGGATCCTTATTGGCTTTTTTTTGGCTTTCTAATGTCTTTTTATAGATAGATGATTTCTGAACTATTCATATCCCGCCCGGCAATATCTGTGCTTTTTTGATTTTCATTTTGTTTTAATTTCTCTTCATGCAATTGGAATGAATCATCACGCCTGAGTTCAGACATTCCTTGACGTTCGCATGTCGGTCCCATCGTAAGGTTTCAATTGAAATGACCTGATCTTGCTCTCTATGAATTTCTATAGAGTTTTTTCCTAGGACACGGAGTGGTAGAATCCGTTGTATAGCGTGGATTAAGGGGTCCTCTGGCTCGGGGGTTGATATTCAAGGTCGAGGAAGGATCTGGGCACTTTTTGCTTGAAATTTGAAAATTCCTTCTGATAATAAAAAAGCGTGGACTGGTGCTGCTACAATATGCGCATCCATGCACACGTAACTAAGCTAGCTGTAGCATGGAATCCACCATAACCATGTCGTTTCACAGTGCATTTCAGTATACATACAATACCACTATACAGTGCACAAGTAATGGTTACTATACAGTCATAATTAATACCACCATACAGGGCACCAGTATTCGTACTTGCAATATACATATAAACCACCATACATGTACGTGTCACAGTGCTATAATACAGTAATCCATCATAATCCACTATACGTGTACAAGTAATGGTACTATAACAGTATACATATAATCCACTATACAGTGGCACAAGTAATGGTACTATCAGTAATACTATAATACCACTATACAGTGCCACAATAACTAAGCTCATCTGTAAATCCATGTATAACCACTCATACCAATAACCATCATACTATGCCAGTCTCCAGTGCACAAGTAAGAATACTTATACATATACATATAATACACCCATACAGTGCACAAGTAATAGTACTCTTCAATATACATATAATCCACCATACAATGCACAAGTAATAATACTATATAATATACATATAATAACACCATACTGTGTACAAGTAACTATGCTATGCAATATCCATATAATACCATCATACAGTGTCACAATCACAGTGGCGATCAGTATCCATAGAAGACCTCCCATCATGTACAAATAATGAGTAACTAGCAAGATACATTGTAATACCACCATCACTGTACGTGTCCGTGCTAATACAGTATCCATAGAATACTACTATACCGTGCACAGTAATAGTATATTCATATGCAGATAATCCCACCATATTGGGGGGGGGTCAGTGCACAAGTAATAGGTAACTATACAATTATATCTACATATAATCGCATCTACAGTGGCACGAGTAATAGTACTATACAATAATAGCTACATATAATCCACCATACCTGCACAAGTAATAGTAACTAATACAATAATATCTACCTATAATACCACCATACAGTGCCCAAGTCAAATACTTGCAGTATCCATATAATACTCCATAATAGTGGTACAGTATTAACTATGCTATGCCGTATATGATCACTGTGTTTGGCATACATTTTATCAGTGAGGTAATCTGCTTATATTTGCGTGTATATTGGTACAGCACTGTAATAGCGTCTAATTTTATGTTGTATATGAAGTGTTTTTTGTCCACCTATCCCTGCGGCGCTAATAGTTTTCCGAATAGAGCTCTGTTGCCACCGTTACCTCCGCCACCTCACTTCAGCTATTACATAATGATTTGTGTACAAGAGGAGCTGTGTGCGCGTGGTTCGGTTCCATGTTGCGTCACAGGACCCTGTGCTGGTGGCATGTAAGGGACTCTCTGACACAAGGATGAAGGGTCCATAATAAACATCATGTTAGACAGGTCCTGTCATCGGCAGGTTTAATGGTCACAGTGATCCCTCTTCTGAACAAACACGGGAAGGTCTCGTTGTGGTCTGATCATAGCAGAGAGCCACACATTATATTTATTGAGACCACCTTCGAGGTGTCGTTAGAGATCTATCTACAACATATACAAAGAGTTGTACAACAATGGGGGCCCATCTCCATGTCGCCATGAAATGTATTTGCTCTCTTCTTGCTAGATATCTAGTTTCATTTATATTTGGTTAGACATGTGGAAAATGTCCCCAATTCAAAAACAGGGGGGTTTTGGGGGCAGTAGATAGTCCCTTCGTACCCCCCGTTTGGACATAGATAACATTGGGTCCATGTCCTGCGTTGGAGGAAAATATTGCCTCCAATCAAGACCTGTGCACAAGTATGGTATGGCATTGCCTAATACGGATAGCTTCTTTATTCAAAACCCCTTTGATCTGTGTACAATCTTCACTTTACGCAACTGACCCCAGACCATCACATAGCTCCACCATGATTCCAATGCTTCAGACATCTTTCCAGTCATTTGTTCTACGTTCATAACGTTCTCTGTGTGATCCAAACGCCTTAAACTAGCTACGTCTCTCCATAACCTTTTTTTTCCAATCTCTCCGTCCATGTCTATTCTTTTGTCCATTATCTTCTTTTCTTTTATTATCTATCTCAGATCGGAATATGGTTTTTCTTTGCCGCTCTGCCCTGACAGCCACTCCTGAGTTGCCCCTTCCTGTTACGGCTTGCGTTTGGTGGGTTCTATGTAATGAAGCTCCAGTTGAGGACCAGTGAGCGTCGGCTTCTTTAAAGTAGAGACTCTACTTTGTACTTCTCTTATTTGTGCAGAGGGGCCTCGCCACTTCTCTTCTACGCAGGTAAGAGCCTGCTTGTGCTTCCACATAAGGGAGTAGTAACACAAAACCCTCGTAGAAACTCTTCAGTTTTCTTCTTTGGAAATTTGTCCGCAATGAAATTGACTTCATTTCTACGACCCGAATAGACTGTTTCGTAATTAGTTTCTATTTTTCTATGAGAGTTTCATACAAAAAGCAAATGTAATGCGCCAGAGTCTCAACCGCCCAAGAAAGGGTCAGTTTTCATAGCTTCTCTAACCAGGCAAAACTGTTTTCAGTCCAGACACTGCCACCAAATAAAGCAGCAGTCAAGGGCACCATATTACCAATGCATAATAATAACATAAGACGTGACACATGTGGGGTTTCAATTTACTCAGGGTCTGAATCACGCATTTCGTCGGAATCCGCGAATGACCGGTAAGTAAATACCCCATTCCGTCATGGCCTTATAGTGTCATGTGTCTTTTGATTGATAAGGATGGAGTTTATATTTACCAAACTAATTTCAACAGAGAATTGTTTTCTCCCGTCTTTGGAGATCTGGTCCTAACGATCCCCACCAGTAGGAAGCCACACCCAATGAACTCCTTCTCAAATCACATTCTATACACATGAGGGCTTGTCCCTTTATGTTGTCCTGGGAAGATCATTGATTGCCCTTCTAGGATATGCCGTGACTTTCTGATCACTGGTCACATCGCGAATACTCATAAAGTGATGGTGACACTACACGAGATATCCCTTTAAATCAGAGCTCCCCTAAAGCCTATATGAAAATGGGTTAAATGGGTTAAATGAACTAGACAATCCCTTTAAATGGATGCTCACAGCCGTGTGTATTAGAGGAAAATCGGTGTAGCCAGGAATCAAATGAATTGGATTAAGTTGTGACAATGTTTGACAAATTTCTAGTTATCAGACTGATGTGACCTGGTTTTCTGAGGGATCAAGTGGTCTTCTGGTGGTCACCTTTTAACCCTCGGAAGGGAATCTGGACCATAATGCAAGGAGCTACAAGGTTGCTACTTCAGAAGTAGTCTCAGTTTATTGATGGCTGCCTCATACTGGACAAGAGGCACCAATGATTGGCTTTCACAGGACACGTAGTCGTAGTCAGGAAACAAAGGTGGACTTCTATTTTGAATGAGGACACGTAGTCGTAGTCAGGAAACAAGGTTAGACTAGGTGGACTTCTATTTTGAATGGTAATGCAGGTACAGGTCAGGGTAGGTAGAACACTTTGAGGCAGATTTACTTACCCGGCCCATTCGCGATCCAGCGGCGCGTTCTCTGCGGTGGATTCGGGTCTTCCGGCGATTCACTAAGGTAGTTCCTCCGACGTCCACCAGGTGGCGATGCTGCGCTGAAGTTCCCCGAGGTCCAACGGAATGCCCTGAAGTTCACCGGCCTATTCCTGGTGAAGGTAAGCGCAAGTCCCGCAACACTTCTTTCTTTTAAATGCGGCGGTTTTCCCGAATCCATCGGGTTTTTGCTCGGCCACGCCCCCCCATTGCCGTTGCGTGCATGCCGGCGCCGATACCCCACAATCCGATCGCGTGGGCCAAAATCCCGGGGCAATACAGGGAAAATCGGCACAAAACGGAAATATTCGGGTAACACACGTCGGGAAAACGCGAATCGGGCCCTTAGTAAATGACCCCCTTTGTGTAGGGATAAACAGGCATTGGTCAGAAACTTGGCGAATGTAAAAATTATATAGACACCCTTGCCAGATCACTTGTAAACTAGTGTAATGGCCCACCAGACATCACATATTAAAACACTTCAACTGGCCCCTTGCGAGCTGAGGGAGTATGGCCCACGCTAGATGTGGCTACTTATAGTCAGCACATTCATTTCTTAGTATTTGCTGGTGATTTCTGGTATTGCAGCTGAATAACTATCAGTCTGAAGGGAAGGGTTAATGTTTACTCTGTGATTGGTTAATGTATCTAATATGATTCTTCTTCCCTGCAACAAGGTCAGCTATTGGTTGGAAGTCGGGAATTTCGCCCAACTTGAGTTCTGCGCAAGTTGGCAACTAATGAACATCACTAGGCCTGCAGAGACCAGCAACCTGCAGCTGCTGTCTCCCCACAGGGGGTGTCCCCTCTACCAGGGCAGCTCTGTTTCCACAAAGCCTGCCTCAAACTACTGCCCAGACAGCCCACCTTATTCTTCAGCCCAAAGCTACAAGACTACAATCCAATCATCGGCTACCTCGTGGACCAAGCAGGAAGGATATTTCTACCTCCACCAGTTGCCGGTCGCTGGTTTGGAAATCCGTGTGAACCCTGGCTTCCGCAACCATCGAGGGCCTCTGCTTCACCATCTGCCTGGGGATCCATTCACTACATGTTACAATGGGTGTGCCCAAGGGAAACCTTTCATCGTATTGCAGCCTCCCCCTTTGATCCTCTCACTAGCCCAGACCGGCATGGACCAGGCATGTTCTCCTGGTCCAAGCTAATGTGACACCAACTAGTGCTAGGCTGTGCATTAAACCACCCATTCAGGTACCTTCAATCCAGCTGCCTTCACCCCAAAAGGTCATGCCCTGGTGGGAGTACGCTTCACTAGGAACCCTATTGCTCAGGCACCTTCTTATGGGGGTAAAGCTATCTGAAATAATCAAGTCAAATTGCAAGGATGTCCAACAAAGATGGAAGAAGGTAGGACCTGCCTGTCCCTACACTCTAGATCAGTCAAGTGGAATAGTGAACCAGGGAGCTGTCAGCTCCCTGCTCCACCATTGTGGCTCAGCCACTATTACGAGTGATGGGGGCATTATACAATTTAGGGTGTCATACACTTTGTGGACACACTAGAGGGCCTGGTAAGGGGTGAGACAAAAAAGCAAACATTTTTCACAACTTTTGCCCCTCTTTTGCTCTCCTGAAAGTTAGGAGGGCGTCACGTACGGTGGAATTATGACATGTCATCTCTGATGGAAACTTCCATAGCTCCGTGCTCCAGCTGAATGCTGATTGTAAGTTTATTTTTACCCCTTCGTCCTAATTATCAGAATGTAACGTTAATGAAGGCTCAAGTCTCCGGGGATTCACGCTCGAAAGTAGTGACTTTATCCCCCGGGGGGGCGTCGTGACAGTCGTGTCCCGGGGAGGGGCTCCGCATCCGTCCTTCATTGTGAGATCTGTCACATGTTTCCCATCCCCTCGGTAAATGTCTGGCGGCTGGGGAATCCTTATTGGATTTTATTTGCCTTCTAATGTTCTTTTAATAGATGATTTCTGACTATTCAGAGTCTCCCGGAAAGATCTGTCGCTTTTTTGATTTTTTTTTAATTTCTCTTCTGAAATTTGAATGATTCACGACTGGAAGTCAGAACGTTCTTGACGTCGCCGTTTCGGGTCCCATCTGTAAGGTTTTCATGGAAATGACTGAATCTTTGCTCTCTATGGAATTTCTATAGAGTTTTCCTAGGACACGGAGTGGTTAGAAGACGTTGTATAGAAGAGATTAAAGGGGTCCTCTGCATCGGGGGATTGAATATTCAGGTCGGAGGAAGGATCTGGGCACTTTTGCTTGAAATTGAAAAAGGCTGAGATAATAAAAGCTGGACGTGGTGCTGCTACAATATAGCGCCATACAGTGCACAAGTAACTAAGCTATGCTGTATCCATGTAATACCACCATACCATACCATATACTATGCAGTATACAGTGCACAAGTAATGGTACTATACAGTATACATATAATACCACTATACAGTGCACAAGTAACTAAGCTATGCTGTATCCATGTAATACCACCATACCATGTACATGTCACAGAGCTATGCAGTAAACATACAATACCACTATACAGTGCACAAGTAATAATACTATACAATATATATATAATAACACCATACAGTGCACAAGTAATAGTACTATACAGTATACATACAATACCACTATACAGTGCACAAGTAATAATACTATACAATATACATATAATAACACCATACAGTGCACAAGTAATAGTACTATACAGTATACATATAATACCACTATACAGTGCACAAGTAATGGTACTATACAGTATACATATAATACCACTATACAGTGCACAAGTAACTAAGCTATGCTGTATCCATGTAATACCACCATACCATACCATATACTATGCAGTATACAGTGCACAAGTAATAATACTATACAGTATACATATAATAACACCATACAGTGCACAAGTAATAGTACTATGCAATATACATGTAATACCACCATACCATGTATGTGTCACAGTGCTATACAGTATCCATATAATGCCACTATACAGTGCACAAGTAATGGTACTATACAGTATATATATAATACCACTATACAGTGCACAAGTAATGGTACTATACAGTATACATATAATACCACTATAGAGTGCACAAGTAAGGGTACTATACAGTATACATATAATACCACTATACAGTGCACAAGTAACTAAGCTATGCTGTATCCATGTAATACCACCATACCATGTACATGTCACAGAGCTATGCAGTATACATACAATACCACTATACAGTGCACAAGTAATAATACTATACAATAATATCTACATATAATACCACCATACAGTGCCCAAGTCAAAATACTTTGCAGTATCCATATAATACCTCCATATAGTGCAGTAGTAACTATGCTATGCAGTATATGATCACTGAATGTTGGCATACAGTTATCAGTGAGTAATCTGTTATATTATGCAGTGTATAGCGGTACTATTTATGTTAGTATATGAGTGTTATTTGTCCACCATATCCTGCGGTGCTAATAGTTTTCCGAATAGAGATCTGTGCACCGTTACCACCTAAATTCAGCTATTAAATAGATGATTTGTGTACAAGAGGAGCTGTGTGCGCGTGTTCGGGTGCCATGTGCGGCACAGGACCATGTGCTGGTGGCATGTGAGGGACTCGCTGACACAAGGATGAAGGGGCCATAATAACATCATTAGACAGTCATCGGCAGGCGGTGTAATGTCACAGTGATCCCTCGTCTGACCAAACACGGGAAGGTCTCGTGTGGGTCTGATCATAGGCAGAAGAGCCACCACAGTATATGTTGGAGACCACCTCAGAGGTTGTCGTTAGAGATCTATCATACAACATATACAAAGAGTTGGACAACAATGGGGCCATCTCCATTCCGCCATGATGTATGTTGCTCTCTTCTTGCTGAGAGATCTAGTTTCATTTCATCATTTGGTGAGACATTTGGAAAATGTCCTATCAAAGGTGCAGTAGATAGTCCCTTCGTACCCCCGTTTGGACACAGATAACATTGGGTCATTGTCCTGCTGTTGGATGAAATTGCCTCCAATCAAGACCTGTCCACAAGGTATGGTATGGCATTGCCTAATACGTGATAGCCTTCCTTATTCAAAACCCCTTTGATCTTGTACAAATCTTCACTTTACCAACGACCCCAGACCATCACATGATCTCCACCATGATGACCAATGGCTTCAGACATCTTCCATCAGTTGTTCTACGTCTCATAAAAGTTCTTCTGTGTGATCCAAACACCTTAAACTTAGATACGTCTCTCCATAACACTTTTTTCAAATCTTCCTCCGTCCAATGTCTATTCTTTTGTCCATATTATTCTTTTCCTTTTATTATCCAGTCTCAGATATGGTTTTTCTTTGCCTCTCTGCCCTGAAGGCCACATCCTGGAGTTGCCCCTTCACTGTTAAGGCTGGCGTTTGTTGGGTGCTATGTAATGAAGCTGCCAGTTGAGGACCAGTGAGGCGTCGGCTTCTTAAAGTAGAGACTCTAATGTACTTCTCTTAGTTGTGCAGAGGGGCCTCCCACTTCTCTTTCTACTCAGGTAAGAGCCTGCTTGTGCTCTCCACAGAAGGGAGTAGAACACACCCTCGTAGAAAATCTTCAGTTTCTTTGGAATTTGTCGCATGGAATGGACTTCATTTCTACGAACAAGAATAGACTGTTTCGTATGAGTTTCTATGAGAGTTTCATACAAAAAGCAAATGTAATGCTCCAGATTCTCAACCAGCCCAAAGAAAGGTCAGTTTCATAGCTTCTCTAACCAGGCAAACTGTTTTCAGTCAAGACACTGTCACAAATAAAGCAGCATGTCAATGGGCACAATAATTACCAAATGCATAATAATACATAAGACGTGACACATTGGGGTTCATTTACTAAGGGTCTGAATCACGCATTTTCGTCGGAATCGCGAATGGACCGGGTAAGTAAATGAGCCCCATTCCGTCATGGCCATTAGAGTGTCATGTGTACTTTTGATTGGATAAGGGATGGAGTTTATTTACCAAACTATTTCAAAGAGAATTGTTTTCTCCCCGTCTTTGGAGATCCTGGTCCATAACATCCACCAGTAGGGAAGCCACACCCCAATGACTCCTTGCTCAATCACATTCTATACACCATGAGGGCTTGTCCTGTATGTGGTCCTGGAAGATCATTGCTTTTAAGGGAATGGTTTAAATTGACTCTGCTTGATTTGTATCACAGCTTTTAGCCATTGGACTATGTCCAGAGTTTAGCACTTTAGTTGGTTGGCAACCGATGAGCGAGAAGCAGCAGTAATTTCATGCCGGTTTTGGAGTAATAATAGCGATGGAGATGTCCTGAACTGTCCGAGGGTTCCGAGAATTTTCTTTTTGTTATTTAGTTATTTAATGGTTTTATTTCATAAATGTTTGATGTTCCGGAGTCCTAGAACCAGCCAAGAAGTTAATCCAGACCATCACCGGGACAATGATAGGAGGAGGTGGATAGTGGGGGAACATATGGCGGATGTGATGAGGCACAACACAAGAGTCAGTGTCATAATACTCGGAGAAGAGACATTGCTACATCAGATTATTTCTGGAGAATGTTTTTATTTTGTTCTATGTTGCTAAGTATGATGAGGTCACTCTTTATAGATGGAAAGCCTGGACCATAGTAACTTTTGACCCACAAGAGATATTACAGATCTGATTGTGACAATTGATTTCTGAGACAATTCTGATCTTCTTTGATATGCTATATGACCACCTTCCCATTGGAAAAACTTACCTTGATCCATTATAGTGGCTTTCAAGATGGCGTCCATGTCCGTTATTGGGGTATTCAGATATGTCATTATACCTTTTAATTTCTGAAATAAAAGGTGGTACTGGGACTTTTGACAGTCTATGATGTCATCACTACCATACAAAGCAAAGATAAGAGTATAGTCACATAAGGTGATATAACAATAGAACCAGTTACAATGGCATGGGTGGTTATATAGAAGAACAATATGAAGGGCATGGGTGATGATATAGAAGAACAATGTGGAGGACATGGGTGGTGATATAGAAGAACAATATGGAGGACATGGGTGGTGATATAGGAGAACAATATGGAGGGCATGGATGGTGATATAGAAGAACAATGTGGAGGGCATGGGTGGTGATATAGGAGAACAATATGGAGGGCGTGGGTGGTGATATAGGAGAACAATATGGAAGGCATGGGTGGTGATATAGAAGAACAATATGGAGGGTATGGGTGGTGATATAGAAGAACAATGTGGAGGGCATGGGTGGTGATATAGGAGAACAATATGGAGGGCGTGGGTGGTGATATAGAAGAACAATGTGGAGGACATGGATGGTGATATAGAAGAACAATATGGAGGGCATGGATGGAGATATATGAGAACAATATGGAGGGCATGGGTGGTTATATAGAAAACAATATGGAGGGCATGGGTGGTGATATAGAAGAACAATATGGATGGCATGGGTAGTAATATAGGAGAACAATATGGAGGACATGGATGGTTATATAGGAGAACAATATGGAGGGCATGGGTGGTTATATAGAAAACAATATGGAGGGCGTGGGTGGTGATATAGAAGAACAATATGGAGGGCATGGGTGGTGATATAGAAGAACAATATGGAGGGCATGGGTGGTGATATAGGAGAACAATATGGAGGACATGGATGGTTACAGTGTCGAACTGGGGTACCTTGGGCCCACCAGAGAAATAAATTCAAAGGGCCCACCATTCACTGTTATTAATTTGATACTTAGCGAGCTATTAAACTTCCTATGGTGCAGAAAAAGCATTTCATAACTCAGAATAGTGTATGTGCTCTGTGCATGTAAAAGAGATACTGGAAAGACAGCCTTAGGCTTCATGAACATGTACTGTACATGTGGATAATACAGGCCAGACACAACGGTCCCAGGAATAGGATCTGCTCTACAATTTATAGCTCTGGCAGTTGGCTGATGTGTGGGGATGTGAAATCTACAGCCATGGGCATGAACCATAGAAAGATATGGGTCTGCTAGTTGCTGAAAAACACAATTAGGCTACATTCACACAAATGTATGGGTGATGTATATACGGCCGACGTATACACGGCGTATATACGTTTCCCATACACTTCAATCGGCTCATGGCCCTGTACGGGAGTGGTACAGTGCAGCACATGTGTGGCACCGTACCACTCCGTAGCCCGTAGAAAGAGAGCCATGCGCTGTATATTCCTATGGAGTTGGGCGGGGGTGAGCTGCGCTTATCCCCTGCTTCTCTCCGCAGCGCCGATGTATGCCCGCCATACTACGGTACAGAGGCATACATCGTGTGAATGTAGCCTTAGACTGGTTTCAAGTCAAAGTTGGAAGTTTCACTTATTCTATGATGGGAGCAGAACAATTGAAATAAAAAATCCTAACATAAAAGACCAAATGCTAAGTACAGGCGGTCAAATACTTAAGGACACACAACCCCTAGTTACAGACGGACCCCTCTGCCCACTGTGACCTCTGGTGACCTCTCTGGATGTTACTATAGTCCCAGACTGTAATGATCAGCTGTAAGATGTCTGTAATGAGGCTTTATTCATAATACTTGTTCCCATTACAGCAAATAATTTGAAAATCCAATTCGCTTGGGCAAAATTTTTTTTTTGTCTGGATCTACAATTATAAAATATGCAGTTCTGACTTGAATAAAGATTCTACTTAAGAACAAACCTAAAGAACCTATTTTCTATGTAACCCTGGAACTGCCTGTATGTGTCAATGCTACTAATGCACTCATGAACCACTACTACTGTATTAACCAAAGTTAATACAAGTTAAGAGTTAATAATAATAATCTTTATTTATATAGCGTTATTCTCTCTCTACACTTGTGCCACATGTAGTCACACATATTTTAGTACACATATGCTGTCAGTCAACTTGGGACTCTAAACCACCCACATCCATTATGGACTAGTGGTTTGGCACCCCAAATCGCTGTGTTCTAAAAACCAAACATTTATACTAACAATCAGCCCAGAGGTCTCAGCACCCGGCTTAGTGCACTCTGTCTTCACTATGCAAGCATCTCATTGGACTCATATCTGAGGAGGTGGGGGAAGCATCGATTCCTGACAGTCACAGTTTAAGAAAACTGTACATATATAGTAGGATATGTACAGATATATACTTATGTACGTACAAATATATTCTCATAACACATACATAAGCACACACAAATCTACTTACAAGCAATTACACATATATGCATCCAAATATTGCCTTGAATGTGTATGAACACTCTCTGAGTTTATATTAGACACACTTTTCCCTTTGCACACTACACACTTGTGTCTTACACAGATACCTGCACTCCAGCAGGATGTTTGGCTGTAGCTGGGGCTGAGCAGAGGCTGCAGAGCTTCTCACTATTCCTCCGGACTCTGAGGGCAGGGAGTGAGGAGGAGGGGGAGGGGAGCTTGCAGCAGCTTAGTGAGGTGGACACGATGTTTAGAGCATCTTGCAGCCTGCAGTCTATCCTTTACTGGGGGTGATGTGCCACTTGCACGAGGCACCTATCTTATGAATGGGAGCTACTAACTCCGCTCCTATTTGCTCACCTGAAGCTACTTCATACCAGCCTGAATTCCGGGGGCCCCGACATCCACACATCCTGCAGTGAAGAGGCGGGGCCTCTAAACAGATCATACAAAGCTTCCTGCTCCGAAGCTTATACACCTTGAGCAGCGGGGCCTACCGGAGGATGCTCCGGTGCTCCGCTGGGCCAGTCCGACGCTGGATGGTTATATAGGAGAACAATATGGAGGGCATGGGTGGTTATATAGAAAACAATATGGAGGGCGTGGGTGGTGATATAGAAGAACAATATGGAGGGCATGGGTGATGATATAGAAGAACAATATGGAGGGTATGGGTGGTGATATAGAAGAACAATGTGGAGGACATGGGTGGTGATATAGAAGAACAATATGAAGGGCATGGGTGGTGATATAGAAGAACAATATGAAGGGCATGGGTGGTTATATAGGAGAACAATATGGAGGGTATGGGTGGTGATATAGGAGAACAATATGGAGGGTATGGGTGGTGATATGGGAGAACAATATGGAGGGCATGGGTGGTTATATAGAAAACAATATGGAGGGCGTGGGTGGTGATATAGAAGAACAATATTGA
>WNYA01001789.1:0-59971 GCA_019512145.1 Engystomops pustulosus | reverse complement strand
AAAAAAAACATACCTAGGGATGACAAGGAGACATTCCACTGGTGTAATTGTCCATTTCATGTTGAGTCCTGAACACATGTCCAAATATAGAAGGCCAAAGACAGAAATTACGGTAACTAAAAAACTTCTCTGGGTACTGCCACAGATGAGAATACAAATTCCAAAAACGTCCTGGAAATTTCATAAACAAGGGGATGAACCCAATACCTTTTCTTCCTCCTACTAGCCAATCCAAAAAATTATCATTAAAAGACATTGCAGTAGACACAATGTAAAATTGTTGTGGTTTATAAGTAAGTAGGGACCAGTGTAGAGAGAGGAGCAAGAAGAAGGGAATGTGGGAAGGGAAAACTGTCCCTTACTCTATAAATAAGATACCTGCAGGTGATTGTCAGCTTCCCCAGACTAGCTCAGGACCCGGACAACTTCTCGCTCTTAAGAACAGAAAGAAGAATACTAGGGTCTGCAGTACTAAATTTGGGCCCCCAAAAGAAAACTTGACAGCTAGCAATCCCAGCATGCAAACAGACACACAACCAGGACTGAATACAGGAATTAGAGCAATAGGAATGATAGGAATAACAGGTAACAATCAGAGCAGGTCCACAAGGCACTTACAATTACATAAACACAGACAAGGGGAACAGGCAGGAAAGTGGTGAGTGCATACAAGAGAACAGACAAATTTCAGAATCTCTCAACACAGACAAAGCAACAAGCTACTAGCTAAAAGTAAAGATATTCCAATGGAACAGAGCCAGGAATAATCTACAGATACAACAATACCTAGCAAAGACTGAATGACAAAACCAGCCTTAAATGGAGCCCGGCCACTCCTGATAATACAAATGAACACGAACGAGACCTAAAAAAACCAGGCCACATAGCACAGTGGTAGAGAAGCAACCAAAATGGAGACATCCAACTTTTAAAGGGGTTTTAAGTAGCCACTTACATCATTGACCTGCCTTCTTTCATTTTTTCTGATTCACAAAAATGTATGGCATATAGATTACAAATGGAACATGTTTCTGGCCAAAAGGATAAGATACTGAATACTGACACTTTACAGCCTTTACAGGAAGGCTTAGGCTGCATTCACACGAACGTGTGCCTGCCGAGCCTTAAAAAATATGTATACTTAACCCATTAGCTACCGGCCTATTTGGGCCAACACATCCGAACACTTTTGTTTCTTCTTACTAACCTCACCTTTCAAAAGCCATAACTTCTCAGATTTTTAGCCATCGTAGCTGAATCAAGGCTTGATTTAGAATTTTTATGGCAACATTATGGAATAGATATGATTTATTGAAAAATCTTTACAGTCCTTCATTGGGGAGAAGTTGGGAAAAAATACAGTTTTGATGTGTTCTTTTTTTTACTTACAATGTTCCCCGTGCTGTATAATGTCATAATAACTTTATTTTCCAGCTCAATTTTTACTATTAAAGTTTGTCACAACACATCAAATGTCATTATTTTATTTTTCCTCCTATTTAGCTATGTTGGTTTTTGTTTTTTTTTGTGGGACAAATTGTAATTTTTATCATAACTCATTTGAAACCTCGGTTTATTTACTTTTTTGCTAGATAGTTAAAAAAATCTATGGACAAATGTTTTTCACAGATTGGGCTATTTCTTAAAAACATCTATGTTCCGAAAAAGTTTCTAGCGTTTAATTTTCTAACAGCAACTAGCACATCTTTGTTCCTCAGGCTATAGACAAATGGGTTCAACATGGGAACCACAGCCACATACATTAATGAAATCAAGTTATCTTGTTCTTTAGAATATTCTGACTCTGGTTTCATATACAAAATTAATACCGGACCATAGAATAATATGACAGTAGTGAGGTGAGAAGTACAACTGGAGAAAGCCTTAAGTCTTTTTTCCGAAGAGCGAATCTTCAAAATGGTGGAGATAATTTGGACATAAGATGCAACAGTAAATGAGAATGGTACAAAGGCTAAAAAAATGTCTTCAATCATTATAAAGATTTCCCTGCTTGTAGTATCACTGGAGGAGAGGGCAATCATTGTCTTAAGATCACAGAAGAAATGGCTGATCTCATGGGAATGGCAAAACTCCAATCCAGAGGTAAGTAGGGTCAACAATAAAGAGTTCACAGCAGAAAAAATCCAGCAAAATGCACTCATAGTACCACATACCCTTCTATTCATGACCAGTGTGTACTGCAATGGCTTACAGATTGCTACATAGCGGTCAACAGCCATCGAGGTTAATACAAAAATATCACAGGCACCACTGAATGCGAAGAAATACAACTGAGATACACAACCAGCAAAGGAGATCCTGTTATCCTTTGTTATGGTGATGGACAGTAGTTTGGGAAGAGAAGATGAGACATATACAACATCTGAAATAGCTAAGTTACATAGGAAGAAATACATTGGGGTATGAAGATTGGACGCCAAAACAATGACCATAGTAATCACCAGGTTCCCCACAATAGTCAACAAGTACATTATCATAATTCCAAAAGATAGAAGAATTTGTTCAGTGTTGAAATAAGAAAAGCCCAAAATGTAGAAATCAGTCAATGTTGCGTTTTCACAGGAATTCATCTCTGATCTCAAGGGAAATCTATATGTGAGTGGGTGAGACTTTTATGGAAGTTTTCTGGTTGTGGTCTACTGTTTCTTGAAAAGTTATTTTCCATTTAAGAAAGTTCGCTTTAAAAATTTGTTAGATATTTTGCAATGAAGTTTGTTTGAAGGCTTTTACCTTCTACCTAAAGTAAATTACAAATCTTGTACATAAGTCCTGTTACTTCATATGAACTCCAGTTGTTAGATGCTCCATTTTTAAAGGGTTAAAACTTTTTTTTTTGCATGTACATTGATCCTATTATTTCAGGAAATAGCCGTGTTCTGAGGTAACAAATGTGGCCTCAATAAAGAGCCCATTATAAAATTTAACATCCACTTCATATTTTAAAGTCAGTTAATGTTTGTATGACTTATGATTTTTTGATGCTTGTATTGTAATGTATATGGTGCATACAATGAGGTTGTGATATAGTGAAAAGAGTTTGCAACATGAATGAAGATATGGGTTAATTGACGTAAGGGTTAAGACTATATAAGCCCACAATGAACACCATGTCCCGGAAGAAGCTGTCTTAGGCGAAACCTGGATCGGACACTGTTTGTCTGGCTTGGAGTGAATATTATATGCGCATATTTTTTTATGGATATGTGAGTGGCTAAAATAAATATTGTGGAGTGGTCTGCACTATGTTATATGACTTCTATCTGCAGTATTCATCTACCCACGGCTTATAGCTACTGGGGAACGTTACTGGGGAAACCTATGGTCCGTATTCTGTGGAAATGGAATAGTCTGACCCTGGACTGCACATCAAGAACTGACTGCACCACAGTGCCAAGAATCCCCATTAAATAGGAAGAACTTATAATTTTTTGTATTTACAAAATAGCATAAAATTATTACCTGCCAGGGAACAGAAATCCTGCAGATACCTCTTCTGCCCAGACTTCCAGTTTAGGACAGGTGGCTGAGAGATCATTACAGGTGACCCTCTTATTAACAATTTTATGTCTTAATTAAACAGTTGTTACATTTTCTAGGGTAAAGTAGAAACTGTGCTTTTATTTCACATCACAGGTAATAATTAATGTATAAAACTTGGTTGTAAAATATAGCAGTCACTTACCATCATAAGACGTACGCAAGAGGAGCTTCAATAGAGATTGCAGTGAATAATATATTCTGGTTGCCGGCCAATGGGAATAAATTAGGTCTAAGCTATTTTTGATCTTTGATTTCCCTGATTAATTAATTGATATACAATAAAGATTTATTATTTGAACGTAAAAATTATTTTAATCCCTCATAGAAATACTAACATACAGACAAATATACAGAAAACCTGTTCATTGGTAATTACTTGGATAGGATATTTGGATAGGACAGGGCCCTGTTACTATTGGTAATTGTTTAAACACATAAAGTAACTTATTGTATCTCTAGTTTGGTTAAGGTTCTGCCTAAGGTTAATTCTGTGAGAAATTCTAAACTCAAATGAGCTCCAGTCCTGTCTCTTGATAGGACACGACAGCCATTTCTAGGAAGAAACATTTCCCCTATTTCCACTGAAATAGATGCTCTGGTTGTCTTTGAGAAACAAAACAAACTCTATGGCCTACTGTTTGGGGGGGGTTCAGGTATTACTACTGATGGCTTACATGTACAAGAAATATGAAAAACTTGAATGGGAGTACAAGGATGTTTCTATAACTTGGCCTATGGCCAGGAAAAGTAGATGAGAGTCGGTTCTACGATCACCAAAGAAGGAGCATCCTCTACACCTAGAGGAAGGTGTTTCCACTATCACCATAGACAGGGGGCTTCCTATATACTTGAAAAAGAGGAGGTTCTACGATCATCATAGACACAAGGTATCCTTTATACATAGAGGAAAGGTGGTTTTACCATCACCATAGACAGGGGCTTTCCTCTACACCTAGAATGGATGCAGAACTGCCATTGCCAGAAACAGGTGGCATCCTCTACACCTACAGGAAAGGGAGTTCCACTATCACCATAGACAGGGGGGTTACTCTACACGTAAAAGACTTGTCAGAGGAGGACAAGTGATTCAGTGGTTAGTGCCAGAGACTTCCTAATTCAATTGCGGTTTCTGCATTGTATACATTTTACATCTGCTAGATTGTGTAGAATCTAGACTCACCTAGAAGAGAGTCTGTTCTACCATCACCATAGACAGGGGGAAATCCTCTACTCCAAGATAAGAGGTGGGTCTCCCATCACCAAACACAGGGAACATCCTTTACACCTAGAGGAAAGTCGATTCTATGATCACCATAGACAGGGGACATCCTCTGTTCCTAGAGAATAGGCGGTTCTACCATTACCATAGACAGCGAACATCCTTTACACCTAGAGAAAACGTTGGTTCTACCATCACCATAGACAGGGGGCATCCTCTACAGCTAGAGGAGAGGGGGCTCTACAATCACCATAGACAATAAGCATCCTCTTCTTGAACTAAAAAGCTCCACAAAGTTTCATACCCGTTGATCCTGAGTACAGACCACTTCATTTCTGTAAAGGCATTTTATGAAAAATGTATATTTATGGCAAGTTTTTTTTTTTTTAATGGTGTTCACCGAGCGGGTCTGATAATATTTCTGTACAGATTGTTATATTAAAAAACTTTATTAAATGTTTTAAAAGGGTTTCCCCAATTTGGCTAATTAATGTTATTGTTTGTATGATAAAAAATTATACAATTTTACAATATACAATATTCCAGTGGACAGAATTCTGACCATGGTCCCACATCCAATTCACAAGTACCTTACACACCATGGTAAAAAGTTAACATACGCTTTGATCACGATTATTAGAGGTGGGTGTCAGCTGTTTTATACAGCTGACGCCCACAGCTTCTAATTCCAGCTCTGTTCTGAAGCCGGTGCTAGAAGCTGGATGTAATAATATGTCATGTTGCGGTAAGTCCTCACTTATAGTGACATAATATTACATCAAATGTCGGGAAGAGGTTAAAGACACCGATGCAAATGATTTTTCTGAAAGTACAGTCTTGCCAGCGACTTGCAAGTCTGTCCGTTAGGTAATCTGCCTCCGTCTCATGGCAGATGAAGACATGAATGTTAGTATCATTTAGGCCTCACAAACTCACTTGAAAGCTGAGTAGGTCCCTAAATCATAAATTTTCATGAAAATTTTTAAAATCGCACCCAAAACATCAGAAAAGAGATCATGCGTAGATAACCATGCCAACATAAAGCAGACAGTCACAAAATGTTAGTTAAGAAGTTATTTCGTTGGTATGGCTATCTGTCTGGAATCACAAAGTAAGAGTTCTCCTTGTGGAGACTTTTCCAGTTAAGGCCAATAAATGTGTATGGAAACTTATGACCTTGACACTCCACTATATGATTCTAGGAAATATATCAATATGGTAGGACAAGGAAAACATTGGGGGTCATTTACTAAGGGCCCGATTCGCATTTTCCCGACGTGTTACTTGAATATTTCCGATTTGCGCCGATTTCCCCTGTATTGCCCCGGGATTTTGGCGCACGCGATCGGATTGTGACGCCGAACGAAAACCCGGCGTATTCTGAAAAAAAATGCCGCATTTAAAAACAGAAAATGTGTCGCTTGGGACGCACTTACCTTCACTTGGTCCGGGTCGGTGAATTTCAGGGCATCCGGATGATTTTCAGCGCAGCAGCGCCACCTGGTGGACGGCGGAGGAACTACTTTAGTGAATCCCGGCCGGACCCGAATCCACCGCAGAGAAGGCGCCGCTGGATCGCGAATGGGCCGGGTAAGTAAATCTGCCCCATTATCTCTTTTTGCTACCATGAAAGGCAGCCCCCTTAACATCAAGTATGACATTTGAGAAGCCAATAGAGTCCAGAAGGAACATATATGAACTGTATACACCGCTATTTTGCTAATTTAGAGACTATTGACCAGGGTCAGGAAGTTACAGTTCTCCTTTGCCAATAGAGAGGGTAGTAGGACATATGTGGAGCAGAGATATAACAGATGACACTCTTATTAACAATCTTACTTCTCAATTTACATACTACAATTGTAGGTTAAAAAATAAAACTCTTTACATCAGATCACACGTAATAATCAGTGGATATTTTTGTCTGGTTTGAAACAAATTAAATAGCTTGTAGATTGGTTTGCTTTCAACCATAGAAAGACTGATAGGGTCAGAAATATGTGTTTTACATCCATCCAATAAAACCTTATTGATCCCTACGGTGGGGAAATTATTTTTTACATAGTACCAGCATACATGTGTTTGACAATATATACTGACATTTACGGCATGAACATTTCAAATTATAGGCTCTCTTACTTTTGTGTTAGTTCCTTTTTACTTGTTGCTGTTTTGTGGTTACATACATATATGATACATGGGTTACACAATAGGGTTTCATACATATTACAGGATATATACGGTTAACAGGTAGACAATGCACAGTAGATACAAGTTATAAACAAGAGTTACATAGATTGCATTTACCTCAACATACAGAGGTGGTATGGTGTCGGTTTCAGCCAGTGGACACTGTGTGGTCGCGCCGGTGCCAGCGCTTATAGTTTACTGATTACTGGCTACAACCAGGACTGTTCATTACAGCACTCCCCCAGACCAGGGCAGGCACCTGTTGGCTACCATTGCGGGGTTACTCCAGCATTTCTGTGCCCATTGACGCCTGTGACCAGTGCGGTTGACTGCCAGAAACTGTCGCTCTGTTGCACTTAGTCAGTGTCCCAGCTGCCTGGCAGCCCCAGTGCCCAATTTATGAGTCACAGGTCCTCTAACATATGTAGAACAACTTTTATGAAGCTTGTGAAACCTTTAATGTTTTTACAGTGGATAAAAACAAATCAGTTGCGATTTTAGCAAATATGTACACATTCTCAGTGGATAAAATACCAAAACACTCCACAAGTTTGAAATCCAATTTCTCCAGTATCAAAAAATACCCATATGTTGTGTTGAACCACTGTGTGTGAACACGTTATAGCATTGAGGGAAGGTGCGTTGTTCGATCCGATTGGCATTGTCATTTTGTAAAGGCTATACAATAATATATTTTATTTTGCTTTTGGACCATCAGGACTTACGTTTGCGAAATAGTATGTCTTACAAATACTTCATTATTGGGTCTTAGCTTTTTTGAGATTTTATTAACTTGAATGTACCACGAATATAATCGAGTATAAGCAACCCGAGTATAGCTGAGGCCACTAATTTTCACCACAAAATACTGGGAAAAACTATACTCGAGTATGAGCCAAGGTTGGGAAATACATGGTCACACTCTCCCCAGGGTATATAAGCATGCCAGCCCATGCCCAGTTATATATAGCAGACATCCCCTGCCCCGGTATAAGCCGCCAGCCCCATGGCCCCAGTGTATATACGTCCTGCCAGACCCTGCCCCAGTGTATAGAGTCTGCCAGCCCCTGCCCAGTGTATTATTAGCCTGCCGACCCTGCCCCAGTATATATAGCTGGCCAGCCCCTGCCCCAGTGTCAGATAGCTGCCCCCCCTGCCGCCAGTGGATATAGACTCGCGCTGCGATCGCGTGCACCAAAATCAGGGGCATTCAGGGAGAATTGGAGCAAATCGGAAAAATTCGGGTGACCGCCGTAAAAACGGGATTCGGGCCCTTAGTAAATGACCCCCAATATATTATCTTATTAGATCACTACGATTACAGTGATATGTCTTATATAGTTTTTAATATATGTATATGGTTTACTAAAGAAAAACTAATAGGGATAAAGGGCTTAGGGCTATTTTTTAATGTCGAGTTGTCGTTTTCTGTGGTACAAATTTTTTGATTACTTTTCAGTACACTTCTTATGAAAGGATGTTATGAAAAATGTTCGTTTTTGGCAAGTTTTTTTTTTATGGCATTCACACGAGCAGGTCCAATAGGTTTCTGATTTACTTAGAGATTTGTTATATTAAAAAAAACTTTATTATGTTTTAAAGGGGTGTTCCAAACTTTGGTAATTAATGTTATTGTTTGTTGATGAAAAAATAATACAATTTTACAATCTACTTTCTATTCAATTCCTCGCGTTTGTAGATATCTACTTCCTGTTATCTATATAAGCTTCTATGTTTATCCAGTGAACAGAATTTTGACCATGGTCATCATCCAATTCACAAGTACCTTACACATTGTGGTAAGGGTTAACTACGCGATGGATGGAATCTCGATCGTGGTTGTTAGAGTGGTGGTCAGCTGACTCTACAGCTGACACCCGCAGCTTCTGATGCCAGCTCCGTTCTGGAGCCTTGCAGAGCTTGATGAAAATAATATGTTATTTTGCGGTAAGACTTGCTGCCAGCGATGTACTATTACGTCAAATGTCGGGAAGGGGTTAGAGCCACCGATAAAATTATTTTTCTGAAATAAAGATGCCAGAGATGGCAAGTCAAATGTAGGTAATCTGCCTCCGTCTCGGGCAGATAAAGCCTAAATGTAAGTATCATTTAGGCCTCACAAACTCACTGAAAGCTTAGAGGTTCCTAAATCATACATTTTCATGAACATTTAAAGTTCCCGTAGAGTGGAATCTGGAAAGAAAAAAAATATAAATATGCAAATAAGGTACATGGCTAAAAAGAAAAAAAAAAAACATACCTAGGGATGACAAGAGACATTCCATGGTGTAATGTCCATTATGTTGAGTCCTGAACACTGTCCAAATATAGAAGGCCAAAGACAGAAATTACGGGTAACTAAAAAACTTCTGGGGATGCCACAGATGAGAATACAAATTCCAAAAACGTCCTGGAAATTTCATAACAGGGGATGAACCCAATACTTTCTTCCTCCTACAGCCAATCCAAAAATTATTATTTAAAAGACATTGCAGTAGACACAATGTAAAATTGTTTGTGGTTTATAAGTAAGTAGGGACCAGTGTAGAGAGAGGAGCAGAAGAAGGGGAATGTGGGAGGGAAAACTGTCCTTACTCTATAATAAGATACCGCATGTGATTGTCAGCTTCCCCAGACTAGCTCAGGACACCGGACAACTTCTCGCTCTCAGAACAGAAAGAAGAAACTAGGGGCTGCAGTACTAAATTTGGGCCCCCAAAAGAAGAAAACTTGACAGCTAGCCATCCAGCATGCAACGACACACAACCGGACTGAATACAGGAATTAGAGCAATAGGAATGATAGGAATAACAGGTAACAATCAGAAGCAGGTCACAAGGCACTTACACTACATCAAAACAGACAAGGGGAAGCAGGAAAGTGGTGAGTGCTACAAGAGAACAGACAAATTTCAGAATCTCTACACAGACAAAGCACACAAGCTACTAGATAAAAGTAAAGATATTCCAAGGACAGAAGAGCCAGGGAATATCTAGATACAAACAATACCTAGCAAAGACTGAATGACAAAACCACGCCTTAAAGGAGCCCGGCCACTCCTGATAATACAAATGAACACGAACGAGACCTAAAAAAACCAGGCCATATAGCACAGTGGTAAGAGAAGCAACCAAATGGAGACATCCAACTTTTTAAAGGGGTTTAAGTAGCCACTTACAATTGACCTGCTTCTTTCTTTTCTGATTCACAAAAATGTATGGCATAATAGATACAAATGGAACATGTTTCTGGCCAAAAGGATAGATACTGAATACTGACACTTTACAGCCTTTACAGAAGGCTTAGGCTGCATTCACACGAAGCTGTGCTGCGAGCCTAAAAAAATATGTATAATAACCATTAGCTACCAGCCTATTTGGGCCAACACAAATCCGAACACTTTTGTTCTTCTTTATACCCTAACTTTCAAAGCCATAACTCTCAGATTTTTAGCCATGTATGTCAAGTTGATTTAGAATTTTAGGACATTATGGAATAATATGATTTATTGAAAATCTTAAGTCCTTCATTGGGGAGAAGTTGGGAAAAAATACAGTTTTGATGTGTTCTTTTTTACTACAATGTTCCCCGTGCTGTATAATGTCATAATAATTTACTATTAAAGTTTGTCACAAACACATCAAATGTCATTATTTATTTTTCCTCCTATTAGCTATGTTGGTTTGTTTTTTGTGGGACAAATTGTAATTTTTATCATAACTCATTTGAAACCTCGGGTTTTTTACTTTTTTCGTAGATAGTTAAAAAAATCTATGGACAAAGGTTTTCACAGATTGGGCATTTCTTAAAACATCTATGTTCCGAAAAAGTTTCTAGCGTTTAACTTTCTAAACAGCAACTAGCACATTTTGTTCCTCAGGCTATAGACAAATGGGTTCAACATGGGAACCACAGCCACATACATTAATGAAATCAAGTTATCTTGTTCTTTAGAATATTCTGACTTGGTTTCATATACAAATTAATACCGGACCATAGAATAATATGACAGTAGTGAGGTGAGAAGTACAACCGGAGAAGCCTAAGTCTTTTTCGCAGAGCGAATCTTCAAAATGGTGGAGATAATGGGACATAAGATGCAACAGTAAATGAGATGGTACACAAGGCTAAAAAATGTCTTCAATCATTAAAATATTTCCCGGCTTTAGTATCAATGGAGGAGAGGGCAATTGTCTTAAGATCACAGAAGAAATGGCTGATCTCATGGGAATGGCAAAACTCCAATCCGAGGGAAGTAGGGTCAACAATAAAGAGTTCACAGCAGAAAAAATCCAGCAAAATGCACTCATAGTACCACATACCCTTTATTCAATACCAGTGTGTACTGCAATGGCTTACAGATTGTACATAGCGGTCAACAGCCATCGAGGTTAATACAAAATATCACAGGCCCACTCGAATGCGAAGAAATACAACTGAGATACACAACCAGCAAAGGAGATAGGTTATCCTTTGTTATGGTGATGGACAGTAGTTTGGGAAGAGAAGATGAGACAATACAACATCTGAATAGCTAGTTACATAGGAAGAAATACATTGGGGTATGAAGATGGACGCCAAAACAATGACCATAGTAATCACCAGGTTCCCCAATAGTAACAAGTACATATCATTATTCCAAAAGATAGAAGAATTTGTTCAGTGTTGAAATAAGAAAGCCAAATAGTAGAAATCAGTCAATGTTGCGTTTCACAGGAATCTATCTCTGATCTCAAGGAAATCTATATGTGGTGGGTGAGACTTTTATGGGTTTCTGGTTGTGGTCTACTGTTTCTTGAAAGTTATTTTCCATTAGAAGTTCGCTTTAAAATTTGTTAGATATTTGCAATGGTTGTTTGAAGGCTTTTACCTTCTACCTAAAGTAACATTACAAATCTTGTTACATAAGTCCTGTACTTCATATGAACTCCAGTTGTTAGTGCTCCATTTTTAAAGGGTTAAAATTTTTTTTTGCATGTACATTGATCCTATTATTTCAGGAAATAGCCGTGTTCTGAGGGAACAAAATGTGGCCTCAATAAAGAGCCCATTATAAAATTTAACTCCACTTCAATTTTAAAGTCAGTAATGTTTGTATGACTTATGATTTTTTGATGCTGTATTGTAATGTATATGGTGCAACAATGAGGTTGTGATATAGTGAAAAGAGTTTGCAACATGAATGAAGATATGGGTAATTGAGTAAGGGTTAAGCTATATAACGCCACAATGAAAACCAGTCCGAAGAAGCTGTCTTAGGCGAACCTGGATCGGACATGTTGTCTGGCTTGGAGTGAATCTTGAGCTGAGTTTTTATATGCGCATATTTTTATGGATATGTGAGTGGCTTAAATAAATATTGTGGAGTGGTCTGCACTATTTAATGACTTCTATGCGAGTATTTTCTACCCCGGCTTATAGCACTGGGGAACGTTACTGGGGAAACCTATGGTCCGTATTCTGTGGAAATGGAATAGTCTGACCCTGGACTGCACCACAGTGCCAAGAATCACCATTAAATTGGAACTTATAATTTTGTATTTACAAAATAGCATAAAATTATACCTGCCAGGGAACGAATTCTGCAGATTCCTCTTCTGCCCAGACTTCCAGTTTAGGACAGGTGGCTGAGAGATAATACAGGTGACCCTCTTATTACAATTTATGTCTTCTATTAACAGTTGTTACATTTTCTAGGGTAAAGTAGAAACTGTGCTTTTATTCACATACACGTAATAATTATGTATAAAACTGGTGTAAAATATAGCAGTCACTTACATCATCAGACGTACGCAAGAGAGCTTCAATAGGATTGCAGGGGAATAATATATTCTGGTTGCGGCCAATGGGAAAAATTAGTCAAGCTATTTTTGCTCTTTGATTTCCCTGAATTAATAATTGATAACCAATAAAGATTTATTATTGAACGTTAAAATTATTTTAATCCCTCATAGAATACTAACATACAGACCAAAATACAGAAAACCTGTTCATGGTTAATTACTTGGATAGGATATTTAGGATAGGACAGGGTCCTGTTACTTGGTAATTGTTTAAACACATAAGGAACTTATTGTAGCTCTAGTTTGGGAGGTTCTGCCTACGTTAATGTTATGAAAAATTCTAAACTCAAATGAGCACCAGTCTGTCTCTTGATAGGACACGACGATTTCTAGAAAACCTTCCTCTATTTCACTGAAATAGATGCTCTGGTTGTCTTTGGAACAAAACAATCTCTAGCCTATGTTCAGGGGGGTTTTCAGGATTACTACTGAGGCTACATGTACAAGAATATGAAAACTGAATGGCCTATGGCCGGAAAAGTCATGAGAGTCGGTTCTACGATCACCAAAGAAGGAGGCATCTCTACCACTAGAGGAAGGTGTTTCCACTATTACCATAGACAGGGGGCTTCCTATACACTGAAAAAGGAGGAGGTTCTACCTCATCATAGACAAAAGGTATCCTTTACCCATAGAGGAAAAGGTGTTTACATCACCATAGACAGGGGCTTATCCTCTCCACATGAATGGATGCAAACTACCATTGCAGAAACAGGGGCATCCTCTACACCTACAGGAAAGGGAAGTTCCACTATCACCATGAGAGGGGCTTCTCTCCCGAAAAAGACTTGTCAGAGGAGGACAAAGTATTCAGTGGTTAGTGAGCAGAGACTTCCTATTCATGCGGTTTCTGCATTGTATACATTTTACACTGACGTAGATGTTGAGAATCTAGACTCACCTAGAAGAGGTCGGTTCCACCTCACCATAGACAGGGGGAAATCCTCTACCAAGATAAGAGGTGGGTCTCCCATCACAAAAAACAGGGAAATCCTTGCACCAGTAGAGGAAGTCGTTCTATGATCACCAGGACAGGGACATCCTCTGTTCTAGAGAATAGGTGGTTCTACCATTACCATAGACAGCGAACATCCTTACACACCTAGAGAAAACGTTGGTTTACCATCACCATAGACAGGGGCCTCCTCTACAGTGAGAGAGGGGGCTCTACAATCACCATAGACAATAAGCATCCTCTTCTTGAACTAAAAGCTCCACAAAGTTTCATACCGGTGACTACTGGTACAGACCACTCATTCTGTAAAGGCATTTATGAAAAATATATACTTATGGCAATTTTTTTTTTTTAATGGTGTTCACCGAGGGTCTGATAATATTCTGTACAGATTGTTATATTAAAAAAACTTTATTAAATGTTTTAAAAGGGTTTCCCCAATTTGGCAATTAATGGTTGTATTGTATGATAAAAAATATACAATTATACAATATTCCCGTGGACAGAATTCTGACCATGGTCCCACACCAATCACAAGTACTACACACCATGGTAAAAAGTTAACAACGCTTGATCACGATTATTAGAGGTGGGTGTCAGCTGTTTATACAGCTGACGCCCACAGCTTCTAATTCCAGCTCTGTCTAAGCGGGGTGCAGAAGCTGGATGTAAATAATAGTCATATGCTGTAAGTCCTCACTGATGGTGAATAATATACATCAAATGTCGGGAAGAGGTTAAGACACCATGCAAATTTTTTTCTGAAAGTACAGACTTGGCCAGCGACTGCAAGTCTGTCCGTTAGGTATATGCCTTCGTTCATGGCAGATGAAGACATGAAGTTGTTTTCATTTAGGCCTCACAAACTCACTTGAAAGCTGAGTAGGTCCCTAATCATAAATTTCATGAAAATTTTAAAAAATCCACCCAAACATCAGAAAAGAGATCATGCGTAGATAACCTGCCAACAAAAGCAGACAGTCACAAATGTTGTAAGAGTTATTTCGTTGGTATAAGCTATCGTGCGAATCACAAAGTAAGAGTTCTCCTTGTGGAGAATTTTCAGTTAAGGCCAATAAATGGATGGAAACTTATGACCTTGACACTCCACTATATGATTCTAGGAAATATATCAATATGGTGGGACAAGGAAAACATTGGGGCAAATTTACTACCCGGCATTCGCGATCCCCGACGGCGCGTTCTTGCTCCGATTCGGGTCGATTATGAAGGTAGTTCTTCCGCCGGTCCACCCCAGGTGGTGCTGGCTGCGCTGAAAGTCAACTGATCGCGCCGGAATGCACCACCATCGGACCAGGTGAAGGTAAGCACTTCCCCAGCGACACTTTTTCGGTTTTTTTAAATGCAGCAGTTTTTTGATACGTCGGGTTTTCGTTGACCACCGCCCCCCGATTGCTTGCGCGCATGCCGGCGCCGATGCGCCACATCCGATGCGCAATCGGAAATATTCGGGTTGAACACTGTCGGGAAAACGCGAATACGGGCCTTAGTACAATGACCCCCATTATCCCTCTTTTTGCTACCTTGAAAGGCTATCCCTTAACATCAAGTAGACATTTGAGAAGCCAAAACAGTCCAGAAGGACATATTCCCAACGTTACACGCTGTTTAGAGACTATTGACCATGTTTAGGAATAACCCGTTTCTCCTTTGCCCAATAGAGAGGTAGTAACCAATCATCTTCTGTTTCATTTCAAGTGACTCTTTGATTGTAATCATGATGAACATCATGTGGTTGTTTTTGCTGTCAAAAGTAAAGTTCAGTTATCTAAGTAATTTTTGTTGTTTCTTGTTATTTAACTCTCTACGATAGTCTCTACGATAAGAAAGTTAACAAAATGTAATAAAAGGAAATTATGTTCTGCCATCAATTGCATCCTTCTAACCTCTCCTTCTGTTAACAAAAAATGAGGCAAATTCTTCCGAACATAAAGTCCAGCGCATAAAGGTCTTCCCCCATAGTGGGGATGACAATGAGACCTAACACTGGGTAATCGAACGTTCCATGTTGATGTCCTGGCAGGAGAATCTGGACACATGTCAACAATAAAAGACCAAGGCAGCAATTGACATGCAACAGTAAGTGAAAAACTTCTGTGGGTGCAGCCACCCATGAAAATACAGATTCCAAAAATGTCTGGGGAAGTTCAGAAACAAGGAGAATGTACCAATCCTCTTATTCCTCCTAACGCTTCTTTTACTGCTGCTCTTGCCTATGAAGCCAAGAAAGTAGAAGCCAATCCAAAAAAAGACCATCAAAGACTTTGCAAAGAACACATGAAAATTGTCACAGTTATAAGGAAGTAGGTAACCGTATAGGAGAGCAGCAAGAACTAGGGAATGGATAAGGGAAACTTTCCATTACTCAATGCATAAGCTAGTCTTGTTATGCATGATGGTCATTTTACTACCCGGACTAACCCAGACCGGACAACTTCTCTCTCTTACTGAACACAAAGACCATCCAGAAAGTAGAGAAAAGGACTAAAGAATATACTAGGTCTGCCGTACTGAAAACTTGTCAAAGTTAGAATCTCAACATGCACAACAACACAAAACCAGGACTAATAGAGGAAGGAGGGCCATAGGGAGATAAGAATAACGGGTAGTAACCAGAGCAGGTTACAAGGCACTTAAAATTACTAAACACAGACAAGGGGAACAGCCAGGAAAGTGGTGAGTGCATAGAAGAGAAGACAAATTTCAGAATCTCCACCACAGGCAACCCCATTAAACACACAGTATGACATTCAAGAAGCAAAACAGTATATCTAATACAGAAGGACAACTATTCCAACATGTAGACAGTACTGTTTTGCTAAGTTAGAGACTATTGACTGGGTCAGGAAGTAAGAGTTCTCCTGTGTTTCATTTTCAAGTGACCTCTTAATTTGTAATTGATGAACCATGTGGGTTTTTGTATGATTATTTTGTTATCCTTTTGCTGTCAAAGTTAAAATTTCGTTACCTAAAGTAATTTTGTGTTGTTTTCTTGGTTATTTAACTTTGAATCAGTTTTTTTTCTTTTTAAAGGGAGACACAATTGAAACGCAAGACATAGCAGATTTAATTATCTCATGAAATTAGGTTTTTTAATAAAGAGATATAAGCTTGCAGTCACCGTCAGGGTCCTCAGTATTTAGAGTCCCCCCATAACACAAAGTTTTTAAAATGTAATTAAAAAAAAATATATAAACAAGTCTGCCACCAATTGATCCTTCTACCATGACACCTCCTTTCTGTTGACATAATATGACGCAAACTTCTTCTGAACATAAAGTCCAGCACGCACCAGGTCTCTCATGAAGTGCTCTGCTCCATAGGGATGGATGCTGTAGAATTAGTTCCTGCTCAGCTCAGCATCAGCAACTCCAAGACAATTGAAAATTGGAAAATTTTAAAAAACCCTCGTTATTCCAAAGCCAATCTTCTGCTGTAAGCCTAAGAATTACAGCTCCGCTCCAGACGCCTGCCAGATCACATACACAGGTATGGCACATAATCTTGAAATAGTGACACCCCAAAAGAAATTCAAAATGCAGCTTAAAAGAATGAGTTCCCTGTAGAGAGTATCTGTAAAAAATAATATATAAATATACAATTTAAATTACATGTATATAAAAAAAGAAAAAAACATACCTGGGGATGACAAGGAGACTCCTGTAATGTAATCGACCATGCATGTGAGTCCAGACAGGCAGTCCTGGACACATGTCCAACAATAGATGACCAAAGCGACAGAAATTGACAGCAATATTAACTAAAACTTCTGTGGGTGCTGCCACAATAGAGAATACAGATTCCCAAAATGAGTTCTGGGAACTTCATAAACAAGGGGTTAAACCCAATACTGCTGCATTCCATGGTGCTCATCCCGTCTGTTCTTGGTTATCATTGAGATGAGCGAGCACTAAAAATGCCGAGTGCTCGTTATTGAGACAAACTTTTCCCGATGCCGAGTGCTCGTTCGAATAACGAGCCCCATTGAAGTATGGGAGACTCGAGCATTTTCACTGAAAGAACAAGATGATGAAAGAAACATAAAGAAGAACACATTGCAGATGTTTGAGATGTTTTCACTGAAAAGAACAACTTGAAAGAAACACAGTGAAGAACACATTGCAGATGTTTCCATACATCTGCAAGGGTTTCACAATTGTTTATCACAACTATTGTGAAGAACCACCCTTGAGCGCTGCGTCCCCTTCCGATAACGTAACAGATGTTCGGAACATGTGCATCTGTCTTCACGTGTTCTTTCTGTGCTGCTGGTGCGCTCAATGCCCCGCTCCAGCCCCCGCTCCCAGTGCACCGTCCAGCACCACGCTACCGAGCCCGCTCCAGACCCCGCTCCGTGCCAGCTCCAGGACCGCTCCGATTGACCGATCCAGCCCCGCCACAGTTGGCACGCTCCGATGCCCTCTCTGAGACCGCTCCGATGTTGCTCCAGCCCGCTACGGTTGCTTGCTCCAGCCCCGCTCCGATGCCCGCTAAAGCCGACTCCGATGCCCGCTGCCAGCCCCGCTCCGATTGCCCACTCCAGACCGATCCATTGCCCGCTCCCAGCCCGCTCCGATGGCCGACACAGCCCGCTCCGATTGCCCGCTCCAGCCCCGCTCGTGCCAGTCCAGCCCGACTCCGATGCCAGCTCCAGCCACGCTCCGAGCCAGCTCCCAGCTCGCTCCGATTGCCAGCTCCAAGCCCCGCACTGATGCCAGTCAAGCTCCCGCTACTTGATGCCGCCTCCATCTCCGCTCCGATGCCCGCTCCAGACCCGATCCGATGCCAGCTCCAGCCCCGCTCCGATGCCTGCTCCAGAACCCCCCGCTCGGTTTCTGCCCAGCCCGCTCTGATGCACGCTCGATGCCTCCAGCTCCACCCCGCACTCACGATGCCCGCTCAAGCACCGACTCCGATGCCGTTCTAGCCCGCTCTGATTGCCAGCTCCCCGCCTAGGCGCGCTGATGACCGTTCCAGCCCCGCTACGAGCCCCGCTCCGATGCCCCGCTCTAAACCCCTGCTCCGATGCCCGCGCAATCTCCGCTCACGATGCCCAGCTCCCAGCCCCGCCCCAATGCCAGCTCCAGCCCCGCTCCGATGCCCGCTCCAGCCCCGCACGATGCACCATAGGCTCCGCCCGTGCTTTGATGCCCACGCGCCGATGCCCGTTCTAGCACCAGCTCCCACATGCCCACTCTAGCCCCGCTGGCCGACTGCCCGCTCCAGCCCCACTCCGATGTCCCGCTCCAGCCCCGCTCGAGCCCGCTCCAGCCGCTCCAATGCCCCACTCCGTTGCCCGATCCAAGCCCCGCTTGTTTGACCGCGCCGATGCCGTCCAGCCACGCCTCCGATGGCCCGCTCCAGACACGCTCCAGAGCCCGATACAGCCCCGCTCCGTGATGCCTCCCGCTCCGATGCCCGTTCTAGCCCCGCTCCAATGCCCACCTCTAGCACCGCTACGATGCCGCTCCGCCAAAATACGATCCTGGCCCCGCTCCAGCAACGCATCCGAGCCCGCTCCCAGCCCCGCTCCAATGACACTTTCACCGTTGCCAGACTCACAGACCCCACCGATATGTGCCGCGTCGATGCCGGCCCTCCAGCCCCGCTCACGATGCCCGCTCCAGCCCGCTCCGATGACCCCCGCTCCAGCCTAGGACGATGACCGATCCGCCATGCCCGCTCCAGCGCCGAACAATGCCAGCTTATAGAACCACCGACTCGCGAATGGGCCCCCCGTCTTCCCAGCCCCACTTCGAATGCCCGCAATTCCAGCCCAGCTCCGATGACCGATCCAGCACACGCTCCAATGCCACCATACGTTGCCGCTACACAGGCCCCGCTATGTTGCCGATCAGATGGAAGTTCTTCTAGCACCCGCTCACGAGGACTTTCCGCTCTAGCCACGATATGATGCCCGCTCCAGCCACCGCCCGTTGACTGCTTAAAGCACGCTCCGATTCACGCTCTAGCCCCGATCAGATGCATGCCTCTAGAACACGCTAAGATTGCAACCGCTCCAGCCATCTCCGACTGACAGAATAAAGAACCGCTCCGATGCATCAGATACAGCCCCTGCTACCGATGCCCGCTCCAGCCTCTCAGCTCCACAGTGACGCTCCAGCCCCCAGCTATGATGCCTGTCCAGCCCCGCTCTGATTGCCAGCTCAAGCCTCGTCCGTGCTGCCCCACCGCCATACCTCGCTCGGTGATGCCAGATCCAGATACCTCCATTGCCGCTTCAGCAACGCTCTCACTTCAAACTCCCGATCCTGAATATGACTGCCAGAGTTAGCCCGCTTAGCTCGTCTCGGATAAGTGTAGGAGCAGAGGCTTCGAACATATGCAATATGTTCTTCACTGTGTCTCTTCACTGTGTTCTTTGCTTAAATGATCCTGGCGTTACACTGTTATTTATTTCTCTTAGTCACTGTTCTTCACTGTCTTTTATGAATTAATGCTACGATTCTCGAGCAAGGGGAAATCATCGCGCAGCAACGAGCCACCTGTTTTCCGAGTCTATAACTAACTGATCCCCCGAGCATAAAGATCGGAAGTGAGTTAAGTATATCGCTCATTATATAGTAGGATCATTGTTAACAAAAGAAGCCCAAATCCAAAAAACGATCATCAAAAGACACTTGCGAGAAGACACAATGTAAAAGTGTCACTAGTTATAAGGAAGTACGGAGAGATAGCAAGGCTATAGATCCCGGGCAGCAAGAACTATGGGAAAACTGTCCCTCTAGGCTACCATTCATCCACCCCGATGGATGACCCGCCGTCACATAGGCGCTGCCGCCGAGAGGAGAAGGGGCATGAGAGCAAGCTAAAAACCGCAAATCTACAATAGAAGATAAATCAAAAAGAGAGATCCCCCCGGATTGAACACCCGGGCAAAAAGATTAACGGATACACTCCACCCCTCTGTAAAGCTTTTCCCACGGATACGGAGCGCTAAGCTGACGGCACGTGTCGCTGCATGCGTACTGCGCAGTACAGGGCTGTTGAGCCACTTTGTTGAGAAGTGTTCTCGTAGAGGGCCGAAGGAGAGAGACCACTTTTATGCCCCCGATTATGGCGGTTTAAGTACTATAATGCACCCCTCATACATGTGTTTTGGTGAGGAACGTGACCCTTACTATAACGTGAATCTAAGCAGACTCTGCCTCACTAGGTGATGGTTACATTTTTAACCTGGGCCGATATAGCTCCGGACCTCGACAATTCTCGCATTATGAACACAAAGACCTATACGAAGTTAGATTAAAATAGTCAAAAAAGAGAAACCTTGTCAGAATTAGTGACCCTGCCTCCTTCCCCCCTTGACGGCAAGCTTGGTAGTCCATACTTATTAACACTTCTTACCTGCCGATCTCTCCCCCCCCCCCCCCCTCGTCAGGCTCGACAACTCATGTGTCTTCCCTATCTTAAAAACAAAAAACAGACTGCTGTTTACGACTTCAATTCTTTTTAGGAACGAACAGTCTGATTCTTCCTCCCACCATTGAGTGGTTTACCAAGTCCATCGGCTGCCTTTGGCCTCCTAGGAATAGGAAACCTTATGAACATTACCTGTGTCAAAAAACAGTTAGCCACTGGATCTCTCACTCGTAAGGCACCCCTACACGGTAAATAAACACAGACAATCAGCGGGACAAAGGCCAGGAAGTGGTGACTGTGAACATACAATGGAACCGACAAATTTAGGATCTTCACCAACGACAAAAGAAACATGCTACTATGAAGTTAGCTGTGTTAAACAGAACAGATGTCACAGGAACGTATTAGCTGCAGGACTTGTAAAAAATACCTAGCAAACACTGAGGACAAAACCGCCCAAATGCAGCCGGCCACTCCTGATAATACAAAATGAACACAACCTGAGACCTAAAATACCCTGCAGGTAAACAGAACACAAATAAAAAACAGACAAGGGGTACCACAGAACAGGTTTCAAAAAAGCCTTGAAAGGCTATCCCCTTAACATCAAGTATGACATTTGAGAAGCCAAAACAGTCCAGAAGGAACATATTCCCAACTGTATACACCGCTGTTTAGAGACTATTGACCAGGTTTAGGAAGTAACAGTTCTCCTTTGCCAATAGAGAGGGTAGTAACCAATCATCTTCTGTTTCATTTTCAAGTGACCTCTTTGATTTGTAATCATGATGAACATCATGTGGTGTTTTTGCTGTCAAAAGTAAAAGTTCAGTTATCTAAAGTAATTTTTGTGTTGTTTCTTGTTATTTAACTCTCTACGATAGTCTCTACGATAAGACAAAGTTAACAAAATGTAATAAAAAGGAAATTATGTCTGCCATCAATTGCATCCTTCTACACCTCTCCTTCTGTTAACATAAAAATGAGGCAAACTTCTTCCGAACATAAAGTCCAGCAGCATAAGGTCTTCCCCCATAGCTGGGGATGACAATGAGACCTAACACTGGTGTAATCGAACGTTCCATGTTGATGTCCTGGCAGGAGAATCATGGACACATGTCAAACAATAAAAGACCAAAGGCAGCAATTGACATGCAACAGTAAGTGAAAAACTTCTGTGGGTGCAGCCACACATGAAAATACAGATTCCAAAAATGTCTTGGGAAGTTCAGAAACAAGGAGATGTACCCAATACCTCTTATTCCTCCTACGCTTCTTTTACTGCTGCTCTTGCCTATGAAGCCAAGAAAGTAGAAGCCAATCCAAAAAAAGACCATCAAAAGACTTTGCAGAAGACACAATGTAAAATTGTCACAGTTTATAAGGAAGTAGGAACCCGTATAGGGAGAGCAGCAAGAACTAGGGAAATGGATAAGGGAAAACTTTCCATTACTCAATGCATAAGCTAGTCTCTGCTTATGCATGATGGTCATTTTACCCGGACTAACTCCAGACCCGGACAACTTCTCTCTCTTATGAACACAAAGACCTATCCAGAAAGTAGAGAAAAGGACTAAAGAATACTACGGTCTGCCGTACTGAAAACTTGTCAAATTAGTAATCTCAACATGCACACAAACACAAAACCAAGACTTAATAGAGGAAGGAGGGCCATAGGGAGGACAGGAATAACGGGTAGTAACCAGAGCAGGTTCACAAGGCACTTAAAATTACATAAACACAGACAAAGGGGAACAGCCAGGAAAGTGGTGAGTGCATAGAAGAGAACAGACAAATTTCAGAATCTCTCACCACAGGCAACCCCCTTAACATCAAGTATGACATTCAAGAAGCCAAAACAGTATATCTAATACAGAAGGAACATATTCCCAACTGTAGACAGTACTGTTTTGCTAAGTTAGAGACTATTGACTAGGGTCAGGAAGTAAGAGTTCTCCTTTGTTTCATTTTCAAGTGACCTCTTTAATTTGTAATTGATGAACACCATGTGGTGTTTTTGTATTGATTACTTTTGTTTATCTTTGCTGTCAAAAGTAAAATTTCAGTTACCTAAAGTAATTTTGTGTTGTTTCTTGTGTTATTTAACTTTGAATCAGTTTTTTTTCTTTTTTAAAGGGAGACACAATTGAAACGCAAGGACAGTAGCATATTTAATTATCTCATGAAATTAGGTTTTTTAATAAAGAAGATATAAGCTTGCAGTCCACGTCAAGGGTCCTCATGTATTTAGAGTCCCCCCAATAACACAAAGTTTTTAAAATGTAATTTAAAAAAAAATATATAAACTAATGTCTGCCACCAATTGCATCCTTCTACCATGACACCTCTCTTTCTGTTGACATAAAATATGACGCAAACTTCTTCTGAACATAAAGTCCAGCAGCACCAGGTCTCTCATGAAGTGTCTGCTCCATAGGGATGGATGCTGTAGAATTAGTCTGCTCCAGCTCAGCATCAGCAGCACTCCAAGACAATTGGAAAATTGGACAAATTTTAAAAACCCTCAGTTATCCAAAGCCAATCTTCTGCTGTCAGCTAAGGAATTACAGCTCCGCTCAGACGCTGCCAGATCACATCACAGGTATGGCACATAATCTTTGAAATAGTAGATCACCCCAAAAGAAATTCAAAATGCAGCTTAAAAGAATGAGTTCCCTGTAGAGAGTAATCTGTAAAAAAATAATATATAAATATACAATTTAAATTACATGTATATAAAAAAAGAAAAAAACATACCTGGGGATGACAAGGAGACATTCCTGTAATGTAATCGACCATTGCATGTTGACGTCCGGACAGGCGAGTCCTGGACACATGTCCAACAATAGATGACCAAAGGCAGAAATTGACATGCAATATTAACTAAAAAACTTCTGTGGGTGCTGCCACAGATGAGAATACAGATTCCAAAAATGTTCTGGGAACTTCATAAACAAGGGGTTAAACCCAATACTGCTGCTATCTCCTATGGTGCTCATCCCGCTGTTCTTGGTTATCATTAGAGATGAGCGAGCACTAAAATGCTCGAGTGCTCATTATTCGAGACAAACTTTTCCCGATGCTCGAGTGCTCGTCTCGAATAACGAGCCCCATTGAAGTCAATGGGAGACTCGAGCATTTTTCACTGAAAGAACAGATTGAAAGAACACTAAAGAAGAACACATTGCAGATGTTTGCAGATGTTTTCACTGAAAGAACACATTGAAAGAACACAGTGAAGAACACGTCGCTCGTGTCTTCGGCTAAGTGAGCAGATGTTCCGAACATCTGCAATCTGTTCTTCACTGTGTTCTTCACTGTGTTCTTTACTTAAATGATCCTGTGTTCACTGTATTTATTCTATTCTTCACTGTTCTTCACTGTCTTTTCTGAATTAAATGCTCGATCTCGAGCAGGGGAAATACTCGTCCGAGCAACGAGCCGTTCCAAGTACTCTAATACTCGAACGAGCATCAAGCTCGGACTAGTATACTCGCTCTTCTCTAGTTATCATGTTAACAAAAGAAGCCAATCCAAAAAAAGATCATCAAAAGACATTGCAGAAGACACAATGTAAAATTGTCACAGTTTATAAGGAAGTAGGAGAGCATAGAAGTATAGAGAGAGCAGCAAGAACTAAGGGAAAACTGTCCCTTAGGCTACATTCACACGATGTATGCCCGCCGTACATCGGCGCTGCGGAGAGGAGCAGGGGATGGGTGCAGCTCACCCCCGCCCCTCTCCATAGGAAGATACAGCGCACAGCGCCGTATCACGGGAAAAGATAGGACATGTCCTATCTTTTCCCAGGCTACGGAGCGCTACGGTGCCGCACGTGTGCTGCATCGTACTGCGCACGTACAGGGCTGTGAGCCCATAGAAGTGTATGGGGACATATATCGGCCGTATATATGTCGGCCGTATATACGTCCCCCATACATGTGTGTGAATGTAGCCTTACTCTACGAATAAGCAAGTCTCTGCCTACAGGTGATGGTCATTTTACCCGGACTAGCTCCGGACCTGGACAACTTCTCTCTCTTATGAACACAAAGACCTATCCAGAAAGTAGATAACTAGTCAAAAAAGAAAACTTGTCAAATTAGTAATCTCAACATGGACACAAACACACAACCGAGACTGAATACAGGAAAGAGGGCCATAGGGAGGACAGGAATAACAGGTAACAACCAGAGCCGCTCCATAAGGCACTTACAATTACATAAACACAGACAAAGGGGAACAGGCAGGAAAGTGGTGAGTGCATACAAGAGAACAGACAAATTTCAGGATCTCTCAACACAGACAAAGAAACAAGCTACTAGGAAGTATAGATGTTTCAACAGAACAGAGCCAGGAATAAGCTGCAGATACAACAATACCTAGCAAACACTGAATGACAAAACCAGCCTTAAATGAAGCCCGGCCACTCCTGATAATACAAATGAACACAACTGAGACCTAAAAAACCCCTGCAGGTAACACAGAAACACAAATAACAAAAAGACAGGTACCAAATAACAGTTCAAACACTGACTATACACTGAAAACCAACCACCAATATAAATGTTGCAATTTCACTTTTAAATTGCAACAGCCTGTAAGTAGCCAAATACATCATTGACCTGCCTTCTTTCATTTTTCCTGATGCATAAAATTGTATGGCATATGGATGACACATGGAACATGTTTCTGGCCATAAGGATAATATACTGAACAAATACTGACCGCACATACTGACACTTTACGGCCCGAATAAACATTGTGTGCTGGAAGCCTTAAAGGGGTATTCTCGTCTGGGCACTCACATTCAGTTTCACTATTCTTCCATATATAAACATTTCTTCAATTGGATGTTATTAAAAAAAATGTTCCTGTGTGAAGATAATTTCTCATAAATGTTGTCCCTTAGAAACCAGATAGCTTCCTCGGATACGACCACGTCACACTCTGGCAGTGGTGGCCAGACATGCGCTATTGAGTCCTGCCTGACCACCAGGATTCAGCAATCATTACCACAGGACGGCTATGAGACATGCAGTAACTCCCGGACATTTCATATACAAAAACAATTTGTTTCTTTATGTAATCCCTCCAGCAGAGGTGGCCGTATCCGAGGAAGCCATCTCGTTACTAAGGGACAAAATTACTACATTTATGAGAAATTATCTTCACACAGGAACATTTTTTTAAATAACATCTAATTGAAGAAATGTTTATGTATGGCAGATTTATCAAACTGAATGTGAATGCCTAGACGAGAATACCCCTTTAAGCTGCATTCATATGAACGTGTACCCGTCCAGCCAGAAAAAATATATATACTTAACCCATTAGCTACAACATTATTTTAGGCCAATATGTCCCAGCAATTTTGTTTCTTCGAGTTAACGTCACATTTCGGAAGCCATAACTGCATTTATGGCCATAACTCACATTTATAGTCATCATAGTCAAATCAAGGCTGGTTTTTTAACCAGTTGAGATTTTTATTGCAACATTTTGGAATAGATAGGATTTATTGACAATTCTTTACAGTCCTTAATTGGGTAGAAGTTGGGAAAAAATAAATGATTCATATAATTATTTTATCTTTCCATCTATTGAGCTAAGTTGGTTCTTATTTGTCGCGGGGCAAATTTTAATTTTTATCATAACTCACTTGAAACCTAGGTTTGTTTACTTTTTTGCTAGGTAGTTAAAAAAATATCACCACATTATGAAACACTTACCTCTACAAGGGAACTAATTTGGATGCTACAGTTGCTGTAGTCTCCATCCAGGGTAGCCCTATAGATACAGTGATAGTCATGGGGTGTCCCTGAGCATACAGTCAGTCAGAAGAGACCATCTAGCAAGAAGAATAAGTTTACAATAGAAAGCGTGGAAGCGTGCTGACTTCCCTCTAGCTGCACAGACCGGCAATGGTCAGCAGGACTTGGAAAGGACCATCGTAGCGAAGCTCCAGACTCTCTCTCAGATGTCTCTTTACCACCACGTAGTCTCCAGGCTTCTGGTTATGCATCCTGAGGTCTCTGTCTGGATCTGAAAAAGGAATCAAAAACACTTTTGCGGACCTTTTCCAAGGACTGGCTTAACTGGCATGTTCCACCTGGTTTCCTGCTAAATGCTAAAAGCATAGTGATAGTAGCAGGTAAGGAGCCTGGTAGGAAATAATTCATCACAGGATTGTGAACCTGGAGTGAATTGAGCACCAACTATTCATGTCCTAATAGAAACTGAAATAACTAACTGGAGTGGAGATAATCAGTTGTAGGAAATGATTTCACAAGAGAGGATAGTTCATATTGTTCAACGGTGATCGAAAACCATGAAGATTGTATGGTTTTTGAGCCAGGCTAATAGTGGGCTTATCAAACTATATAGGGTAACAGTAACATCTGGGGCATCTGATTGTAATTACAGAAAAAGTTATACATTTTGTAAATTCTATGGACAAATGTTTTTCACAGATCGGGCTATTTCTTAAAAACATCTATGTTCCGAAAAAAATTCTTGCATTTAACTTTCTTACAGCATCCAGCACATCTTTGTTCCTCAGGCTATAGACAAATGGGTTCAACATGGGAACCACAGCCACATACAGTAATGAGATCAAGTTATCTTGTTCTTTAGAATATTCTGACTCTGGTTTCATATACACAATTAATACCGGAGCATAGAATAATATGACAGCAGTGAGGTGAGAAGTACAACTGGAGAAAGCCTTAAGCCGTGTTTCCGAAGAGCGAATGTTCAAAATGGTGGAGATAATTTGGACATAAGATGCAACAGTGAGTGAGAATGGTACAAAGGCAAAAATAATGTCTTCAATCATTATAAAGATTTCCCTGCTTGTAGTATCACTGGAGGAGAGGGCGGTCAGTGTCTTAAGATCACAGAAGAAATGACTGATCTCATGGGAATGGCAAAACTCCAATCCAGAGGTAAGTAGGGTCAGCAATAAAGAGTTCACAGCAGAAAAAATCCAGCACATTGCACTAATAGTAACACATACCCTTCTATTCATGATCAGTGTGTACTGCAATGGCCTACAGATTGCTACATAGCGGTCACCAGCCATGGATGTTAAAACAAAGATATCACAGGCAACACTAAATAAGAAAAAATACATTTGAGATATACAACCAGCAAAGGAGATCCTGTTATCCTGTGTTATGGTGATGGACTGTAGTTTGGGAAGAGATGATGAGACGTATATAACATCTGAAATAGCTAGGTTACATAGGAAGAAATACATTGGAGTATGAAGATTGGGCACCAAACCAATGACCATTGTAATCACCAAGTTTTCATAAACAAATGTTAACCAAACTTTCCAAAAATCAACCAAAATTTCCCACTATTTTGAAGTATAAAATGTAACAGAAAAACAAACTCAAACACTTAGGTAAGTTAAAGCCTTCTAAAGTTATAACCGTAAAAAGTAACACATGCTGCTTTTGAAAAATAGGCCTTGGTCATCAAGGCGCAAAGGAGATTGGTCACTAAGGGGTTATATAATTATGACAACCCGGACTTAATTAAAGATAAAACAAAACATATATGAAAACGCATCCAAGGCAGTCACCTATGAATGATATTAATTTGTCCACCTCTATCCACAATACAGTATTATTGTGAAGATACAACAAATTAATAGATCTGTTAACAATATGATATTTTTTTGGAAATGCATTTAATAGAATGACCCAAAAGTTAGGAGTAATCTTTCTATTATTCTATGTGGGCAATAAAAATTGTGCAAGAGCTGGATTAGTACTTAAAATATCAATATGTGAGTATTCAATCTAATCTTTTGTTGAGACCCCTTGGCTGTCTACTGTCCAGCTTAAAGATCCAAAAAATTTCTCGATTTGAAAGCTTCTGCTTCACATCCCCCATCCATCCCTCGTATGGGTTGAAAAACCTTTCTATGTGTCAGGATTCAGGATGTGTGGATCCAATGGACCACCGCGGGAGGCACCTTGTCTTCAACAGAGCCCCCCGCAAAGTGGCTTGGACTTGCTGTGGCAGGGTACCACCAGGTCGTTCCACAGGTGCAACTAGCCGTGGTGGCAGCCGAGGTCGAGGTACCTTAGCGGAAGACAGTCTTGTGGTCGAGTCCAGGCACAGAGTCACGGCAGGCAGCAGAGATGCAGGGTCAAGTCCAATCCAGGGTCAGCAACAGGAGGTCCAGGCAAATGGGAACGGGAACACAGACACATGGGACACAGGAACACAGCAACGCAGGAACATAGCAACACAGAGTAACACTGGTAACACAGGAACACGGAGGGACTCTGGTAACACAGGAATATGTCAACAAAGGACTAAGGAGCAGGAACACACTGGAACGCACGAATACACGCCAACGCTGGAGGCACAGGAACCCAGAAGACACAGAAATGCAGGATAATCGCAAGGAAGGTTTGTGAGGTACACTGGCAGGGTGTGATGGGAGAAGCAGGTTTAAATAGCCTGGACCTTTAAATTCCATAAGGCCAGAGCATGCGCTCTAGGACAAGGGGACGCGCGCGCATGGAGCGAGGCTGGGACTCGGAAGTGGGGGCAGGTGATATGTGCTGGCGCTGCGCCTGCGCGGAGTGAGGGGCACGGGTTAGCCCACGATCCATGATATGATTCGCGCGACCACCCGTGACACTATGCCTTTTCAGGAGAAACCTTTAGTCTGTTTTTTATGTACCTCCTTAAAATGTCTGGAATAGCCGATATGTTCACAGATTTGTTGATGATGTCTAACAAATGTTTACAAATCCTAATTTATGGGTCCGGCAATGTGTACAGATACTAGAGAAATAACAGAATTAAAAGATGAATCCTGTAACAATATTGGTAGTTTTTTTTTTAACTATGTGCGACTTGTGTGAAATATACACTACACAATGTTGAAAACACAAATTTACTTGCTTTGTACCTGTGTTTTTGCTTGTTTTGTCATCTCTCTCTATCAATCTGAAAAAAGATCCTCTTTCTCCTTTTCAAATTCTGCTTATTCGAGCAGTTTTGTCAGAGATGGATTGTTTCTCCAACACACTTTCAGGAATATACCTGACAAAAAGATGTCAGTGTCAGGGAGAAGGTTAAATAATACCTGAGAATATTTCTAACAGAATCAGTTTAGATTAAAAACAATTAAAACATACAAAACAACATAATCAAAAAAATAAGAAACCGTCAAGAGCTATTTAGCGAGGAGGGCAGAAGCTTAGGCATAATATAGAAATATGATGAAGAATAGGCTACCTCAGTGTCGCTGTGAGTAGGAAGACAAACTTTTAATTTAATCCTAATGGATGAACCATATTTAGTGTCCATATTCATTTTGACTCTGTTTGGAGTAACTTTTTCTTTAGGGCAAACCCTCTCATGTTAAGATCAACACAGTCGATCGCCTGAATTTTCAAGAGATTCGGGCTACAGGCATGACATTTTCTGAAGTGATGAGGAATAGGTTTAAGTTTGTCAATCTTAGAGGAATCAACTTAGATAGCACTAGAAATGTCATCAACACGTTCCCTTGCCCTTAGGCATAAGTCAGGAGTAGTCATACCAATGTACATTTTTGAACATGGGCAAAGTACATAGTAAACTACAGCTTTTGTGTCACAAGAGAAATTACAACTGATTTTGTACTCGCGACCACGTCTTAAATCATCTTGATCGGGCAAGATATACAATGCTTAAAGGGTCTACTATTCCAGCCAAGTTTGGAAGCCCCAAAAATAATTGGTTAGGACTGAATAAGAGGGAAATAACTCCTAACCAACATATCACAAAGATTTGTAGCTCTTTTTGGAGTGGTTGCTGAAAAGTGGTCAGTATTTGTTTGAGAATCAGAATGGAAAGTAGAACAGGCCAATACTTTGTCAAGATAGAGGTCATTTCCCCTCATTTACCAACCTGTTTTGACATGTGATTTTTTAAAAAAGCATCTATGTACTGAAGATGTTTCTTGCATTAATCTTTCTTACAGCATCTAGCACATCTTTGTTCCTCAGGCTATAGACAAATGGGTTCAACATGGGGACCACAGCCACATACAGTAATGAAAACAAGTTATCTAATTCCTTAGAATATTCTGACTCTGGTTTCATATACAAAATTAATATTGGACCATAGAATAATATGACAGTAGTGAGGTGAGAAGTGCAACTGGAGAAAGCCTTAAGCCGTGTTTCCGACAAGCGAATCTTCAAAATGGTGGAAATTATTTGGACATAAGATGCAACAGTGAGTGAGAATGGTACAAAGGCAATAATAATGTCTTCAACGAATATGAAGATTTTCCTGATTGTAGTATCACTGGAGGAGAGGGCAGTCATTGTCTTAAATTCACAAAAGAAATGGCTGATTTCATGGGAATTGCAAAACTCCAATACAGAGGTAAGTAGGGTCAGCAATAATGAATTCACAGCAGACACAGTCCAGCACAATGCACTCATAGCACCACATACTCTTCTATTCATGATCAGTGTGTACTGCAATGGCCGACAGATTGCTACATAGCGGTCACCAGCCATGGATGTTAATACAAAGATATCACAGGTACCACTAAATGTGAAGAAAAATAACTGAGATATACAACCAGCAAAGGAGATCCTGTTATCCTGTGTTATGGTGATGGACAGTAGTTTGGGAAGAGAAGATGAGACGTATATAACATCGACAACAGAAAGGTTACACAAGAAGAAATACATTGGGGTATGAAGATTGGGCACCAAACCAATCACCATAGTAATCATCAAGTTCCCTAAAATAGCCATTAGGTACATTATTATAATCCCAACAGTTAGAAGAATGTGTCCAGTCTCAAAATTAGAAAAGTCCAAGATTTGGAAATCAGTGATTGTTCCATTTTCACAGTAATTCATTACTGATCTTTAGGGTAATGTGTGTAAATTGGTGAGCCTTTTGTGGGAGTTATCCGATTGTGGTACACAGTTTTTTCAACATTTGTTCTTTTCCATTTATGGAAATCTCCATTAAAATACTGCTAGTTGTTTTTCAAAGAAGCTTGTTTATGGCTTTACCTTCTACCTAAAGTAAAAGAAACAACCTGTACATAAGTAATGCTGCTTCATATGGACTCCGTTTGGTAGGGCTTCTCCATTTATAAAGGTTTAAAACTATTTTTAGAATGTACATTGATGCTCCTAAAGTTGTTTGACAATGAAAAAAATGTCTCAAATGCTAATTCCTAGTGATGTTTGCAAACTATATATCTTGTTTAACCCCATACTGTGTTTTATTTTTCAGCTCTATTGCTGTTTTTGGTCCTATCACTCAGTGATGGTCAGTTTAACATTCAGCAATGTGGAGGGGCACTAACTGAGCAGACACTTCATGCTACAAGATGCTGTCAATGTGCTTAGATTATCAGAGTACTGGGTTTATCTACACTTTCATTTAACTTCTGAAGTTTACTAGTAACTGACATTTAGAAAAAGAGAAATGAGACAGATCATGAAATGGATATAGGACACAATGACAAACTCAGCTTTACCACTTCGCCTATAAAACACACAGTCAGCACTGCTATGTCCCCCTTCCCTCGGATCCAGAGCTTCTGTAGAGCTGATGATGTCTTATCTGTGTACCTGTGTCTGTAGTTCTCTCTGGCTTCTGCCCCTTCCTTTGGAATACAAGGGAAGCCAGAGGAATGTGCCAAACCATAGTTAGGATTTTATGGTCGGATCCAGGGACAGCTACATTGTAACCGATATTGATACAGACAGGTTGGAATTATATCTGTGAAATGCTGTAGTTTTGTTAATAACAGTGAATTAGAGAATGTGTTACATTGTACCCTTAGTAAATTTAAGAATCTTGTCTTCATGGGAATACCCCTTTAATGCAGTATTTTGTTTTATGGCTTTTACTTTTTTTTAGCTTTTAGTCCAAAACTCCTAATCCTAACTGAGGCAATGCAGGTATACTACAAGATAGTGATACGGAACTGAGTAATGTTGTCGGTATTAGCAAAGATGCAACTGCCATGTCCCTGCTTATTTGATGCAGTCAATAATAGTTCAGTCTTCTATTCTTAGCAACTTTTTGTTAAAACTAATTCATTGATATACAGATACATGTAATTCCCTATTTTGTGGTATATTAATAACTGCTACCTCTGTGCTTATCAAGGTTAAAATTATACATCATAAATTTAAAACTTACTGAAAGGCAAGTTAAAATTATCCCCAAATCAGTAAATATCCACAAGGTCCAAAAAGTTAGTACTGTTGCCCGTAGCATGAGTTATTTTACAAAACAAATCAAATAATGGCATGTGCCAATGGCAATTACATGGATTAAGGTTAAAACACGCAATCGGTGCCTGCATCAGGTGTTGCTAGTGGGAGGTAAACTGAAGTGTGTAGTGGACCCGAACCTGCAATGTTCTCTACCAGAAGAGATGAGTGTAACTGTGTGTCCATTCATAAATTCAACACGGTCTACAGATTTTCTGGCACTGAATCAAATATGAATTCTCTGATTCTAATTAGAGCTGAACCAAATCTTTTGAACAATTTGCTAAAGCTTCAGCAAATCTATTCTGCTAACCAACCCACATAGAACATCGAAGAACACATGAAAAAGTGGTGTCAAATGTGGTGTCCCTGCTGAATATTGTGCCTTTTACTTAGCTGTCATAGTATATTGAGAGGTCAGTACAGTGTCCTCCACCTCGTCTGCCACCGCTACTAACAGTCCTGCCAAGTTTTATAATGTGCTACTTTTAGTTAAAGTCACTAGACTCACCTTTTGTGGAGAGGAAGAGTTAATTGGGAAGGAATGTCTACAAGGTTCTGAAGAAGGACTCTTTGCTCTTAGCCAGAGGACATTTACAAAAACATAAAAATTATTACTCACCTGTTGTGTACTGGAAATCCCGCAGGTACCTCTTCTGCCAGGCATCTATTATAGGACAAAGTCCGCACAGAGAGGCACAGTATCTCTTCCTGCATCACTCTCATTAACAATGTTATGTCTTAATTTATCATTATTACATTTTCTACTGTAAAAAAAGAAACTGTGTGCTTGTCCAACTACTTTTATTTCAATAACTTTAAAGAATTGCAATAATCAATTTTGAAAACAAACAGATTGTAAAATCTATCACTCACCATAAATAATCTGTCTCACATAAAAGGAGCTTCAATAGAGATTGCAGGGAATAATATATTCTAGTTGCCGGCCAATGGGAATAAATTAAGTCCAAGACATTTTTGTACATTGAAATCCCTGATTAATTATTGTAAGAATATTTTTATACATATTTTGATATTTATTATTTAAATGTAAATTTTATATTAATAATCAATCCTAGAAATGCAAACATGTAGGGAAAACTGTTAATTGGAACTTATTTAACATTTTGATAGGTTATGGTCTCAATACACTTTACTATTGGTCACTATTAAGGGCCCCTAAATAACTTACTGTATCTCTAGTTTTGCTAAGGTTCTGGTAGAGGTTAATTTGAAGAGCAATTATGGCTCTGCTATCACCATAGACAGGAGGCATCCTCTACACCTAGAGGAGAAGAGGTTCTATCTTCATTTTAGACAGGGGGCATGCTCTACATCTAGCAGAGAGGTGGCTCTACTTTCACTATAGACAGGAGACCATCTTTACACCTAGAGGAGAGGCGGTTCTACCATCACCATAGACAGGGGGCATCCTCTACACCTAGAGGAGAGTTGGCTCCACCATTACCATAGACAGAGGGCATCCATTTAACTAGAAGAGAGGCGGTTCTACCATCACCATAAACAGGGGACATCCACTACACCTAGTGGCGAGGCGATTCTACCATCACCATATACATGGGGCATCCCTTTACAAATAGAAGAAATGTGGGGACACCTTTAGACAGGGGACACCCTCTACACCTTTAGTAGGGGAAGCTCTATCATCATCATAGACATCATCAAAGACAGGATTTATTTTCTTTCTTCTAGCAATAAAACTATGGAACATACTGCTACAGGATGGTGTGTTGATATACTGTGCAAGCTCTTGAAAGCAATAGAATAAGATTTGATGGGAACTAACCTGGCCTATCCTGATGTTCTTGGAAAACGGCTTTAGGGAAAATTTGAAATTAAGATTTGGACTTTTTAAATTGTCCATGTGTCATGATAGAGCTCATTCTCTTTATGGCAAATGGGCAATGCAGGCCCTAAATTCAACCCCTATCACCTACCTCACAAGCCTTGCAGAACCTATTGGCTAGGGACCACCAGTTGACAATCCCTACACTGACTGACTGCACAAGAAAGATGACAAGACAGAGAGGCACACACAACTGATAACAGGAAGACTAGCAAAATCAGACAAAACTAAGTCAAATCCAAGATGGTGACAAAGCACAAAATTAAATAGCAAGAGTATGGTCAAAAGCAATAGGAGAGGTCAGATGCACAGTATAGCAAAAACTATATCTAGAAGAAATGGGAAGCATCAAGAAACTGGGGGCTTGGATTGCCTCTACCCTTGCTGTTAAGCTCCATCTGAGTATTTCACCAGTGACAGCTTCATAGGGGATTTGGTGAGTTTGGGCCGAAGAAACTTACAAACTTTTGTCTGGGCCGGAGGCCCCAAGACGACGGCTCCCCACCTTGCTTGTGGTATCCTTTTCCCTATGATGTGGTGCAACATAGAAGCAAACATTTGCTTCATGACTCCCTAAGCACAGCTCCAGACGGTGAAGTTGGTGATGCAGATGGAAGGGAGACATCCAGGAGTAGAGAGTAGAGATGAGCGAGCACTAAAATGCTCGGGTGCTCGTTATTCGAGACGAACTTTTCCAGATGCTCGAGTGCTCGTCTCGAATAACGAGCCCCATTGAAGTCAATGGGAGACCCGAGCATTTTTCAAAGGGACCATGGTTCAGGAATAAAATGTGTTATTTAATTGAAAAAGAATGTCTTCTGATAAGTTAGCAGATGTATGCAAACATCTGCAATCTATTCTTCACTGTTCCGCGCGTATATTATCTCCCGACAAGTTAACAGATGTGAAGAACAGTGAAGAATAGAATAAAAACAGTGAACACAGGATCATTTAAGATAAAAACGCAGTGGAAAAACACTGTGAAGAATAGATTACAGATGTTCGGCACATCTGCTTACTTGTCGGGGTGATACGCTGTCCCGGGATCGCTCCTCTTCTTCCACTGAAGTCTCCCCGTGCTGCCCGATGTCTCCCCGTGCTGCCCGATGTCTCCCCCGTGCTGGCCGATGTCTCCCCCGTGCTGGCCGATGTCTCCCCCGTGCTGGCCGATGTCTCCCTCGTGCTGCCCGATGTCTCCCCCGTGCTGCCCGATGTCTCCCCGCTGCCCGATGTCTCCCCGTGCTGCTTGATGTCTCCCTGCTGCTTGATGTCTCCCTGCTGCCGTTCCGTGCGTATCTTCCGACAAGTAAGCAGATGTGCCGAACATCTGTAATCTATTCTTCACTGTGTTCTTCACTGTCTTTTTCACTTAAATGATCCTGTGTTCACTGTTTTTATTCTATTCTTCATTGTTCTTCACTGTGTTTTTTTAATTAAATGCTCGATCTCGAGCAGGGGAAATACTCGTCCGAGCAACGAGCCGTTTTGAGTACCTTAATACTCGAACGAGCATCAAGCTCGGACGAGTATACTCGCTCATCTCTAGTAGAGAGCTCTTGGTGTACCTCTGGATCCCCGCGGTATTCCAAGATGAAGCAGGCTGGTCTGCCACCTCGTCCACCTGAACAAGCCCGGAGATGCAGAGGCCCCGCCTGGACCCCAACAGAGTGAGTCTTCAAAATGTGGTGAATGCCTTAGCTATTTCAGCTCCAGATGCATTGGCAAACATCTGAACAACCTGCCTGAGATGTATATTTCATAGAGATGATAATTTTACAGGGCTCTTAGACTGCCTAAACTGAAAGCCCTTTCTGAAGAGGTACCAGGAGATGCCATTATAAGGATACATTTATTTCATGTGAAGGAATTCCTCATGCAAGCTGCAAGAAAGTTAAAAACTCTCCCGGGACCATATGAAGACATACAGATTTATGGAGACCTCTCACAGGATGATGCCAGTTTTCAGCCATAACATCTGCCTTGAGAAATGCCTGGATAGCTTACAAGTGGGGTTTCGCCAATAGGTTTCTTATCCAAAAGGAGGGCAAAACTCACATCATCCACAGACTAGAAGAAGGTTCCACTCTGATGCAAGCGTTTGGGATACGGCTTCCTATGGATATGATGGCTATGAAAGATCATCGGGCAGAGGACAAAGTTGAGTGAACTTTCAAAGTTCAGTCTCCCTGATGTCCTTCAACTGTGTTTTGAGGTCAAGAAGATCATCCAGGTGAACTTTACCCCATGTTAAATCTGGTATCTGGGTTTATTGATAGGTTTATGTATTAGGTTTATGGTCCTTACTGAAGGTCTTTTCCCCTAACCAATACCTCATAACGACAGTCGAAGTGGAGATAGCCAAAATAGAACTGTCCTGGGTGGGAAGAATAATGATGTAGAAAATGTTAGTATTGCCCAAATTAGTATATCAGTTTAGGACATTGTCTTTCACAATTTCTCTATCCCTGCTTAACAAACTGCAGAAGCAAATATTGTCCTTCAGTTGGAAAGGATCTAAGCCCAGGATTGCAGCTTCCATCCTGTATCAGCCAAAATGCAAAGGAGGGGTGGGAGTCCCCACTTTCATCTGGTATTACCACATCTTTCAAATCTCCCAGATAAAAGCATGGTAGCAATATAAGTTAGTTTCAAGCTGGCCAGAAACTGTATGGGGAATGGCAAGTGGTATATATCGCACATGCTCCTTGCTAAAACTCCACCTCTCCCAAAGGCACCATCGCTAAAGGCAGTGATTAGTCAACACATAATATCCCCCCAAATCTTCCAACTCAAATCTTAGAACACTTCTCCTCCACCCTTCCCATGAAAAAAAATTGATAGAAAAAGGCATTAAGAAGAGAGGGGATTTGGTAGAAGAGGGAGAGATTAAGAGTTCAGTTGATAGTATAAAGGAGTTTGACAATCCCCCTGCAATGGTCATTCACCTAACGCAATTAAGAGAGATGGTGACTAGAGATGAGCAAGCACTAAAATGCTCGAGTGCTCGTTACTCGGGTCAAACTTTTCCTGATGCTCGAGTGCTCCTATCGAATAACGAAGTCAATGGGAGACTCGAGCATTTTTCACTGAAAGAACACTAAAGAAGAACACATTGCAGATATTTGCAGATGTTTTCACTGAAAGAGCACATTGAAAGAACACAGTAAAGAACACATTGCAGATGTTTCTATACATCCGCAATGTGTTCTTCACACATATTGTTCTTCACATACTATTGTGAAGAACACCATTCGGCGTGCGTCTTCCGATAAGTTAGCAGATGTTCAGAACATCTGCAATGTGTTCTTCACTGTGTTCTTTCTGTGCTGTTGGTCCTGCTCCAGCACACTCCGCTCTAGCCTCCACTTCAGCCCCCGCTCCTCTCCTCCATGCCCACTCTTGTTTTGCTCCAGCCCCCGCTCCGCTCCTCCAGGCCCGATCCAGCCCCACTCCACTCCTCCATGCCCGCTCCAGCCTCCGCTCCGCTCCACTTCAGCCTCCGCTCCTGCATGCCTGATCCAGCCTCCACTCCGTGATGCACGCTCCGTTTCGCTCCAGCCCTCCAGCCCCTGCACCGCTCCTCCACCGTTCGGCACTCGTGTCTTCAGCTAAGTTAGCAGATGTTCAGTACATCTGCAATGTGTTCTTCACTGTGTTCTTTACTTCTTTACTGTGTTCTTCACTTAAATGACCCTGTGTTCACTGTGTTCACTGTTTTAATTCTATTCTTCACTGTTCTTCACTGTCTTTTCTTAATTGAATGCTCGATCTTGAGCAAGGGAAATACACCGCTTCGAGTATGCTAATACTCGAACAAGAATCAAGCTCGGACGAGTATACTCGCTCATCTCTAGTATTGACTCATAACATGCAAAACACCATTATTCAAGAAGACATGTTCTCGTATCTTTTCAATAAGAAATTTAGGGGTTTCCACAGCACAAGAGAAATTTATGTGACAATGTCTAGAGCGAAGGAGATCTTGTGATAAGCTCACATGCTGAAATGGGAACAAGCCCTAGGCAAATCTTTTTTCGGTAACATGGTCTCCAGATGTGCAAACCTGAAAGAAATGAAGATTTGTAGTGTGTTAGCCATGGGGAGCAGAAGAAGAGTGAAGAAATTAGGCAATGTACTCAGTTAGTCTCAAAAAGGTATTGCCTGATTTCTTCACTCTTCTTAACCTGAAAGTAATGTAGTCCAAAAACCTTAATCACTGGTAATACGCCCTCTCTTTCCTACCCAGAATTTTTCCTGGCTTGTCCGAAAGATGCTGGAGACAACATGGAAACAAAGGCTCCCTAATCAATATTTTTAGGGCTTGTCCAGTTTTGCAGCCTTTCTGGAGAGACACTTTTGACATTATTTTCTTGAAGTTAAAGAAAATGATTCTCCCCGAACCCTCCCTAGCCATTCTGCTACTTACTGTCAATAAGATCCTCTCTAAATACAGGAAGTTGGGGTGTCATATCCTGTAGGTTGCTAAATTACTGATCGCTAGGGTGTGGAAATCTCCTTCTCCCCCGCGCAAAGATGTGCTATTGGAAATGTTGGACCTACTCTGTCAATATGAAAAGGTGTTTACTCTAAGGCAGAAAAATCTGATGGCATATTTATCGGCTTGGAATCCATGGCTTAGCAGAACCTCAGGAGACATAGGCGATCTCTAATCATGTCACATAATCCATAGAATGGTCCGGTTATGGTTCTATATTTGGGTGCTACATGTAAACTCTACTATGTGTATTGATTCTTTTTTCTAAGCTTAATATAGTGGATTGTACAGCATAGGCTTTTCTCTCTATGATTTGACTTCTTTTTGCAGATATTAGTAATGACCTGTTCATTATGTACTAATTTCATGCTATCTGTAGTAGATCTATGTACCAACATAATATCAGCCCAAAAAAGTTATGCAAAATATAGCATTTACATTGCTACTATGTAATGTTTTTTTCTTTGAATTTTTTTTTAGTTAAAAATAAAATTTAAAAAAGCATGAAGAAACAATTCAAATCAATGAGGTGTAATGGAACTGGGTGCATATATAAAGGAGTTCTTCAATGCCACCCCAAGAAGCTAAATGGATAGTCTGTCCATCACTCAAGTCACAAGCAAAATACAATGAGCCCTAAAATAAGAGCATCCAGTTTTCACAAGCAAAAGGCTCTGCAAGGAAGTCGTCAATCAAGGATTACAGTAAAAAGCCCTGGGTGTGACTAAAGCTTAGAACACTGCAGAAAGCATTAGTGAGTTCTGATACCATGTCACTGGGGCTCATTTACTAAGAGTCCGCGGAGCTCATTTTCGTCCCGTTTCCCAATGATTACCATTTTGCGACAGATTGCCCCGGGATTTTGGCGCATCGCAGGGGGCGGACCGTCGGACAACCTGAGGGATTTGTACGCAAGACACACACTTACAAGCACCGCGAAGAAGCAGGTGAACTCCGGCGGAACTCGGCGCAGAAGCGGCGGATGCAGGAACTTGGGCACACGAGCTTAGTGAATCATGGCAGACCCGAATTCTCAACGGACATGGCACCGCGGGATCGTGACAGGACCAGGTAAGTTAATCTGCCCCACTGTCTCTTCATCTATCAATCAATTTAGATGTTTTATATAGTAAAATCTAAAAATTTCTATAATGAACACTAAACGTTTTAATAATCATGACAGTTTTTCCTACTTTACATTGATTTTATAACATTTCATGATTTATTTCTCAAACTAAAAGCATAAAATAGGCTGTAATTGATAATTGGGATACAAATTTTATGTGCCACATCTACTTTAGTAACTGTTTACTTAACTTCTTAGATACCAGCCTATTTTGTCCTAGCATTATTATTTATTCTAATTAACATCACCTTTCAAAAGCTATAACTTACATTTCCAGTCATTTTGTGGTACATAGAACTAATTGACAAATAATCAGCTCATAATAGAGGTGAAGTTGAGAAAAAATGCAATTTTTATGCTCTTTTTAACCTATTTTTTAAATTACAAAGTTTAACAGGTGGTATATGTGTCATAAAACTTTATTCTCTAGCTTATCTTTTGCTAGTAAAGTTTCTCAACATACTGTTTCATTATAGTCTTATTGTCTTGGGTACTTCCGAGACCCATATCGCGGGTTGTGGGCACACCCGTGCCCCTCTGTGCCTGCCAGCACAGCACCCATGCTTCTCACCTGTCCTCATTCCTGTCTCTGGTCCGTCGGCCGTGCGTGCACATTCCCAGCCCCTAGGGCGCTCACAAGTGGCGGCTTCAGCAGATTTGAAGGCCAGTGCACCATTAATTGCCGCTGCCTATTTCCAGGATTGCAATTTAAACTGGCCTCTTCCTGCACGCCCTGCTGGATATTTGTGCCTCACAGCCTTAGAAAAAGCTTTTTTCGAATAACCTTTGCGATTAGTGTGATTTCCCATTGTGACCCTGGACCTTTTCCCGTTTACACTCCTCCACTGCCAGCCCTGACCTTCTGCTCTGCCTCTCACCCTGAACCTTTGCCACCTGTCATGACCTCCTGCCTGCCCCCGACCATGAACTTGACTTCCGTTTCTGTACCTCGCCTTGGCAGCCACCGCGGACAAAGTTGCACCTGTGGAACGACCGGGTGGCACCACACCGCAACAAGTCCAACCTGCTTTGCGGCGGGCTCTGGTGAAAACGGTGTGCCACTTAGACTCCTAGGTCCCAGGTGTCGGCTTAAGACATTGTCATTGTCCTGTGGGTCCACTACCCCTAGAGCCTGACAGTAATATCCGGCCACGGACCCGCCAAGGTCCCGCTGTCTAAACTGGCTAATCTTACCACCGTTGTGGTCCAGAAGTCCCAGCATATTGCCCCACAGGGAGAACAGCTTGGTCAAGTCATTGCCATGTTGCAGCAACTGATGGCTACTCAGCAACCAAGTCAAGCACCTGTGGCTCCTCCTGCTACTCCAGTTAGCCTGCCTGTTGCTGAACCTAGGCTGAGACTCTCCATGCAGTCAAGTTATCATGGGGACCCCAAGTTGTCCAGTTGCTCCCTGCACATTAAACTTATGCCGTCTCAATATGTCACTGAATGGTCCAAGGTGGCATACATCATCCGCCTCCTCTCCAAGAAGGCCCTGGCTTGGGATACTTCCCTCTGGCTGTGACAGGGACGATCTGGTCACAGCTACTCTCACAGCATTCCTGGCAGAATTCTGGCCCATTTTTGAGGAACCTGCAAGGCGTCTTCAGCTGAGACTACACTACTGAACCTGCATCAAGGAGACTCATAAGTTGGTGGCTATGCAGTTCAGTTCCGTAGTGGAGTCTGAGCTTACCTGTAACAATGTAGCCCTGACTGCGACCTTCAGAAAAGGACTTTAGCGACAAGTTAAAGATGAGCTGTCTGCACAAGACGTGCCATCCACTCTGAGTGGTCTCAGTACTCTGGCCACTCAGATCGATATTTGTTTTAAGGAGTGCACTGAAGAGCTATGCCTTGAGCAACTGCAAACATGGGTTCGATGTTTGCTTTGCTCGGAACCTGCATTCCAAAGGCCTCTACAGCCTCCTGCCATGCCTGCAGCAGAAAAACCTATGCAGGTGGACAGCGACCGACTTCCTCCCCGGTAAACAGTACCAGTCATGGTTTCTTCTGTAGCTCACAAGCCTCTGGAGGATCTTCCAGCTTGCTATCAGGACTTTGTTGACGTCTTTTAGAAAAAGCAAGCCAAGACTTTGCCACCTCACCATCCCTACAACTGCCCTGTGAATCAGCTGCCGTGTATGTCTCCTCCTCGGGGCTGGGTTTACCCACTCCTTACCCACGATTTTGTGCCTCACAGCCTTTGAAAAAGCTTGTTTCCCATGACCTTTGCAATTAGTGTGATTTCCTGTTGGGAGCCCGGACCTGTTCCCCGTTTACGCTCCTCCGCTGCCAGCCTCTGAACCTGAAACTTTGCCGCTTATCTTGACTTCCTGCTGTCCCCGACCACAAACTTGCCTTCCATTTCTGTACTTTGCCTTGGAAGCCACCGTGGACAAAGTCGTACCAGTGGAAAAACCTGGCGGTACCCTGTTTGGTGAAAGACAACAATTTAAAGATGTAGTTGCCTTAATTGCTTTCACAAATGAGAATGACAAAACTATTTATGATGATGATGCTCAAAAAACATTTAGAGTATACAGTTTATAAGCTTTACTAATAGTGGACATTAAAACTACATTTTCTAAAAAGCATATAAGGACCAACAAATTTTTTTGCATTTAACTTTCTTACAGCATTTAGCACATCTTTGTTCCTCAGGCTATAGACAAATCGGTTCAACATGGGAACCACAGCCACATACAGTAATGAGATCAAGTTATCTTGTTCCCTGGAATGTTCTGACTCTGGTTTCATATACATAATTAATGCCGGAGCATAGAATAATATTACAGTAGTGAGGTGAGAAGTACAACTGGAGAAAGCCTTAAGCCGTGACTCCGCTGAGTGAAGCTTCAAAATGGTGGAGATAATTTGGAAATAAGATACAATAGTGAGTGAGAATGGTACAAAGGCAATAATAATGTCTTCAACGAATATGAAGATTTTCCTGCTTGTAGTATTACTGGAGGAGAGGGCAGTCATTGTCTTAAGATCACATAGGATATAGTTGATTTCAAGGGAATTGCAAAAATCCAATACAGAGGTAAGTAGGGTCAGTAATAATGAGTTCACAGCAGACACAGTCCAGCACATTGCACTCATAGTACCACATACCCTTCTATTCATGATCAGTGTGTACTGCAATGGCCTACAGATTGCTACATAGCGGTCACCAGCCATCGATGTTAATACAAAAATATCACAGACTCCACTGAATGTGAAGAAATACAACTGAGATATACAACCAGCAAAGGAGATCCTGTTATCCTGTGTGATGGTGATGGACAGTAGTTTGGGAAGAGTAGATGAGACGTATATAACATCTATAACAGAAAGGTTACATAAGAAGAAATACATTGGGGTATGAAGCTTAGGCACCAAACTGATGACTACTGTAATCGCAAGGTTCCCTACAATAGTCATCAAGTACATTATCATAATCCCAACAGATAGAAGAATTTGTTCAGTCTTGAAATGAGAAAAGCCCAAAATGTAGAAATCAGTGATTGTTGTATTTCCACAGTAATTCATCCCTGATCTCTAGGGAAATTATTGTGTGAGTGGATAAATGTTTTGTGATCCAGTTGGTCAACTGTTTCTTGAAAGTTAATTTTCCATCACGAAAACCCCCATTAAAATTGTTAGAAATTATGCAATGAATCTTGTTTTAGGATTTTACCTTCTACCTTAAGCAAAAGACGCAAGTTGTGCTATTTCCTATGGACTCCATTTGGTAGAAGCTACAAAATGTTATTTTTTAGCATATACATTTATGCTTTTATTGCAGTGTATAAACTTTCAAGTATATAAATTATAAGAAACTGAGGAACAATCTGGGGGTCATGGTGGAAGAAGGTGAGGAAAGGGCCTATCTAGTGAATGTCGCCTTCTCAGCTATCTTTATCCAGGAAAATCCACTGGTGGAAGACACAATGGGGAATGATGTAAATTCTTTTTGGAATGTCAACAGTTTAACCCAGGAAGAGGTACGGTGCTGCATTACAACCACTAAGATAGATATATCACCGGGGCCAGATGGTATACACCTCCTGGTTCTACATAAACTATGTACTGTTGTGGATAGACCATTGTTTTTAATATTTAAAGATTACCTGAGGACTGGTTATGTTCCACAGGACTGGAATATAGCAAATGTGGTACCAATAAACAAAAAAGGATCAAAAAGCAATACTGGAAACTACAGACCTGTGAGTCTAACTTCTGTTGTGGGAAAAATATTTGAGGGGTTTGTTAGAGATGCTGTCCTGGAGGATCTCACTGCACATAACCTTATAACCCAGCATCAGCATGGGTTTAAAAGGGATCAGTCCTGTCAGACTAATCTGAATGGCTTCTATGAGGGAGTAAATTCAAGACTGGATCTGGGGGAAGCTGTGGATGTTGTATATCTGGACTTTTTAAAGGCATTTGACACAGTGGTGCATAAAAGGTTGGTATATAAAATGACAATGCTGGGACTAAGGGAAAATCTGTGTGTTTGGGTAAGTAATAGTCTTAGTGATATAAAACAGAGGGTCATTATTAATGGCACATTCTCAAATTGAGCTGAATTTACCAGTGGAGGCCACAAAGGTCAATATTTGGGCCACTTCTTTTTAATATTTTTATTAATGACATTGTGGGTTTACACAGTCAGGTTTCAATATTTGTAGATGATACTAAGCTGTGTAAAGTAATTAATACTGAGGTTGATAGTTTAGCATTACAGAGAGATTTGTGGAAGCTTGAGGAGTGAGCAGAGAAATTGTTGATTGCAAAAATATCACAGGTTATGGGGAAAAGCATTTGTTTAATTCTTAAAGGTTGGACTTGATGGACTTATATATTTTTTCAGCTTTATATATTATTATATATATACTATTATACCTTCACACAACCTGAAAGTATAATGTCTGCTTTAAATCAACATTAAATCTTGTACTTGTCATGAGTCAAAAAGTTAAAACCACAGGAAATCGTCTTGTACAGAGGTTCTCTTCTTAAAAGATGTGGCTTCTATAAAAAAAAGACCTTATAAAATTTAACACCCACTTTAAAATCAAGAAATCTACCATCTGGAATCTATTTTACCTATAGTTCCAGAAGGATATTCCTGATGCTTTTCTCATCCCTAAACTGATTTTTACTATATATTGAGATTCTAAAAGATTGCCCTGAGCTGAAGGTAATTTGCATATAAATGAAATAAAGAATTAAAACATAGAGAAATTCCAATAAATAGTGAAATCAATATAGGGTTGAGGGAAGCTTTGGCAATCTACCTCTTGACTACTAAGAAAAGTAGATTCCGGAGGGTAGATTTCCTTTAAATATTGTCCAAACTGGGGTTGGGTACTGAAAAAAACTAGTCCTCAAGGTTGTGCAGGCCCATACAAAAACTGAAAAGTAGCCCTCCTAAACAAACTTTATCAGTGCAGATGAGCATAACCATATGTCCATTCACACATTTGGCCCAATCTGCAGATTTCCGACACTGAAACAAATATACATTTTCTTATTTGCTTCAATTGAACCGATGGTGTTCCAATTCTCCTGGAAACTAATATATAACCCCCTCTAGTACTTTAATAAAAAAAATATGAAAGGAATGTTTTAGAGGGGGTTTTATACCAGACTGATTCGATAAGGACCTAAACCAAATATTTAGAAAAATTGGGCATTTATAAATTCTGTGCAGAAGGCATAGATTGACTATGTAATATGCTGCAATACGCTAGTTCATGTCCCATCCTGGGACAAAATAAAACAGTTTAAAAAAAAGTTTTTAAAAAAGTGCAATTAAAAAAATTATTAAAAGAGAATAAAAGTCCCCTGCTGTCCCCATCTCACGTAGTAATCAAACTATCAAAATAATCAAAACATATAAAAGTGAAAATCAACAAAAAAAAACACACACAAAAAAAAAATCACATTTGACCTCATAAAAAGAGCATAAAAAGTGATCAAAAAGTAACAATTATCCCAACATAACACCAAAAAAAAGTAGAGCTTGTCCCACAATAAAATAAGCTCTAAAACAGCTCTGACAACAAAATATAAATGTTATGTCCATTAATACATGGTGATGCAACAAAAAGCAAATGAATTTCTCACAAAATGAGTTCTATATTCTGCAAAATATAGACTCGAGTATAAGCCTAGTTATAAGCCTAGTTTTTCAGCACAAAAAATGTGCTGAAAAACCCAAACTCGGCTTATACTCGAGTCAAAAAAATAAATATATCTAAACTCACCTTTCCGGTGACCCCTGTATATCTTCTGTGCGATCTGTCCGGCAGCGGCGGCAGGCTATATACACTGGGGCAGGGTCTGGCAGGCTATATACACTGGGGCAGGGTCTGGCTGGCTATATACACTGGGGCAGGGGCTGGCTGGCTATATACACTGTGGCAGAGCCTGGCTGGCTATTTACACTGGGGCAGAGCCTGGCTGGCTATATACTGGGGAGGCTGTGACCAATGCATTTCCCACCCTCGGCTTATACTCGAGTCAATAGGTTTTCCCAGTATTTTGTGGTAAAATTAGTGGCCTTGGCTTATACTCGGGTCTGCTTATACTTGAGTATATACGGTAAGATAAAAAGCTATATAAATTGTGAATTTTTATGGTATGGTGAGAGCCAGGGAAAACAATGCTAAAAACCACCACCAAGAATGAGTTCATAAAATATCATTATTGGCTATTGAACCCCCCAGAAATGATGTAACTGAATAGTGGATCTCATCCACAAAAAAATAATCCCCTATATGTCCACATTACCAACAAAAAATAAACACTTTATAGCCTGTAAAATGTGACATTGCAGATCCGCTCTGAATGGCGCTCCTTCCGTTCTATGCCCGACCGGTGCAAATACAGCAGTCACCACCACATATGGGGCATCGTCATACTCAGGAGAAATGGGGCATGAAACTTTGTTGAGTTTTTCGTCATTTAATACTTTGTGACAGTTTCACTTTTGGCCAAAATTAATGTATTGTCTAAAATAAATGACAGCTTTTAAATTACTACTCAATTTAGTTTTAAGCACTTTCCATGTTTTTCTATTACTTTGAAGCTCAATATGTGACAAGAAAACAATCTCAAAATCCCTTGGATATGCTAAAGCGTTACATAGGTATAACCTCTTATAATGACACAGGGCAAATTTTAAAAATCAGGCCTGGACCTAGAGCCCTGAAATGGCTTAGACCTTAAGCGGTTAATTTAGGTGAAATGACCCATTTTAAGTGATATATTTACTTTACAATTTGCCCCTCCCCCACCCAATCACCCCTATACATGTAGCCCCCTCCAAATGATTACATTATACATAGTCCTCATCAGTAATTACTATATTTTAAGCCCCTAAAATAATTACTATATACATTTAGGCCAACCCAGATCATCAGTATACATATAGGCCCCACCAATTTATAACGTTATATACGGCACCCTTCCACCTATTACATTACTTATAGCTCCCTCTAATTATATGTCATGGTGTTACAGGTGTTGGTCCCACCGGTGGATCCACTCATTCTACAGTGGACCAGTATAACCCTCTTCCAGCAGTCCTTCTAAGTTTTCGACAGGGCAAAGAAACACTGTGAGGAGGAAAAGTTAAATATGGAGTAATGTTTGCAAGTTTTTGAACCCAGACCTTATAATTTTGCAATTTTTTGGGATTTACAAAAAAGTATAAAATAATTACCTGCCGGGAAAAAGCAATCCTAAAGGTATATTCTGGCCAGACTTGTAGTTTAGGACATATGTGGAGCAGAGATAATTACAGATGACACTCTTATTAACAATTTTACTTCTCAATTTATCAATTACTACAATTTGTAGGTTAAAAAATAAACTCTTTTACATCAGATCACACGTAATAATCAGTGGATATTTTTGTCTGGTTTGAAACAAATTAAATAGCTTTGTACTATTGGTTTGCTTTTCAACCATAGAAAATACCTGCTATAGGGATCAAGAAATATATGTGTTTTACAATCCAATCCAATAAAACCTTATTGATCCCTACGGTGGGGAAATTATTTTTTACATAGTACCCAGCATACATTTGTTTGACAATATCATACTGTACATTCAGCGCATGAACATTTTCAAATTACTAGGCTCTCTTACTTTTGTGTTAGTTCCTTTCTTACTTGTTGCTTGTTATGTGAGTACATACATATATGCATACATGGGTTACACAATATAGGGTTTCATACATATTTACAGGATACATACGGTTAACAGGTAGACAATGCACAGTAGATACAAGTTATAAACAAGAGTTACATAGGATATGCCATTTACCTCCCATTACAGACGGTGGTATTGGTGTCGGTTTCAGCCAGTTGGACACTGTGTGGTCGCGCCCGGTGCCAGAGCTATAGTTTACTGATTACTGGCTACAACCAGGACTGTTCATTACAGCACTCCCCCAGACCAGGGCAGGCACCTGTTGGCTACCAATTGCGGGGTTACTCCAGCATTTCTGTGCCCATTGACGCCTGTGACCAGTGCTGTTGACTGCCAGAAACTGTCGCTCTGTTGCACTTAGTCAAGTGTCCCAGCTGCCTGGCAGCTCCTAGTGCCTAATTTATGGGTCACAGGTCCTCTTTAACATATGTAGAACAACTTTTATGAAGCTTGTGAACCCTTTAATTGTTTTACAGTGGATAAAACAAAATCAGTTGCATGGCGGCACAAACAAAAATTTCTGCTGCACAAACCAGCACAAACGTTTGACACCAATTTTGTTTGATTTGAACAAGGTGGGGGGGCCAACTTCACTCAGGTTTAAATAGGAAGTCTGCAAGTTTATTAACCCAGACCTTATAATTTTTAGTATTTACAAAACAGTATAAAATTATTACCTGCCAGGAAACAAAAATCCTGCAGATACCTCTTCTGCCCAGACTTCTATTTAAGGACAGGTGGCGCAGAGATCATTACTTGAGATGCTATTATTAACAATTTTATTTAAATTAAAGTTTTTTTCTAGGAGTTGAAAGTTAGGACGTGATTTTATTTCACATCACAGGCCGTAGAATCAATTGTATATAATTGGTTGTAATGCTAAAATATAGCAGTTACCATCTATGATCTGAGCTGCGTAAGAGGAGACTCGGTAGGAATTGAAGGCAATTATACTGTATATTCTGGTTGCCGGCCAATGGGAATAAATTAGGTCTAAGCCAATTTTTTTCCTTTGATTTCCCTGATTAATTATTTGACATACAATAAAGATTTGTTATTTGAACGTAAAAATAAAAAATATTTTAATCCCTCATAGAAATACAGAACATACAGACAAATATACAGAAAAACTGCAAATGATGAGGTGGACCAAAAAATAATAGATATTAAGCGCTACACACATGAGAAACAACTACATACAAAATTTAACGCAAAACCATGTGTCAAGTAGCAAACAAAAGTAGCAAACAAAACACATATATATACAACAGCAGATCAGACAGGACAACAAAAACTATTAAAAATGGGAAAACAGCCACACTGTGACCCTATGAAAAAACAACGCAGGAAAGACAGAGACACCTGATAACGCTCTTGTCTTCCTTTAGAGCCCCATTCAGACCACTGTCCTATGATCAAAAACAAGCATTTGTACACTAAAATATACACATAGCACGAAGGTAGGCATGGGATGAACTTACTACATACTTATACGATATACCTACAGGGGCATGTATCAATATCCAAAGGCTCCTATACAAATCCAAAGCCCACAATAAACAGAGGGAGAAACAATGATTTTAGAAATAATCCTAGATCTATAGCGGAGATGACCGTGTACTGCTGGACAAAGTGGAAGGACAGGGCTCAATGCGCCCCACGCATATCGCCGCGGCTTCCTCATGGGTGCCCAATCAATGCTGTGCCCAAGCATAAATACCTGTGTGGTCAATGAGACTGCGCCGTCAGCTAGGACACGCCAAGCTCAAAACATGACGGCGCCCATGTAGCGTCTCACGCACGTCACTTCCAGTTTCGCTAGATCGTGGAGAGGCACATGGTAACGTATAGGGCCCTATTACAGTATGTGAGGTAAAACATGGCACCATGATAAAACAGTGAATCTACCCTAACCACTAAGTGTGCAGATGGTGCAAAGGAACATGTAAAATGCTAATATGGAGATATAAGGTACATAGTGATATACATCACAATTTAAGCCTCAGTGAGTAACACAAGGCAAGCACAAATTTTCCCTTTCCATGCAGATATTAATAAAGTGTCATTAGAATACAATTATTAAAATGCAGAATGATATGTAATAAACAAATAAACAAAGTGCTACCATTAAATAAAGTGAACCAAAGTGCACTAACATCAATGTATACATTCATGGTATCATAAATCATGCCATCATGCATACAAGCATGGGCTAGTGCTCAACAAAACCAACATGCATACCCCACTCATACTGCATAATACATATGTAAACAGTCAACAAAAGAGAAAAGGGGGAATGTATAAACATACACATAGTTAGATATTATAATGCATTATTTATGTCAATAATATATACCATATTTTTCGGACTAAAAGGCGCACATAAAATCCTTTGATTTTCTCAGAAATCAAAGGTGCGCCTTATAGTCCAGTGCATCTTATACATGAACGGTACTTACAGACAACAGCTGCTTTGAACTGTGCACAGGTCTGCCACCTGCTGGTCATTCATCCTTATAATCAGGTGTGCCTTATAGTCCAGTGCACCTTATATATGAACCTAGACATTTTAGCAGGCATTTATTGATGGTGCGTGTTATACTCTGATGCGCCTTATAGTCCAAAAAATACTCTCTGTGTGTTTGTGTATATATGGAAATGAGGACATGCATCATTATCAAAATAGAATTAAAGATTAAAAATAGACAGGAGTCAACAATATGTGAATAACATATGTGGATACAATGTTAATATACATCTAGTTAACCATGAAAGTATACAATTCAGGAACCCATGTGAAACGCAAATGGAAAAGAGAAAAAAAAAACAAAAATGAGAATGAAGAGACAAGAGAAGAATAAAGAAGAAATAGGGGGAAGAACAAACAAGGACAGAAAAAGGAAGGTGTATAGGAAACGGGCCAAAAGTGATGCAGTGAGCATCAAAAAAACAAAAGACAGGAAAGAGAGAAAGAAAGACAAACACAGGTGACAATCAGGGGGGTCACAAAATACACAAAACTTAGGGTGTCCCCGGATGTACAAAAAACTGAGAACAGCAGCAAGAAACCACAAAGAATAGTAGACTTGCTTCTTATAAAAACCAGAGAAAAGCATGTCCTCATTAATCCCCTGGGGAGCTTGAGATGCCAAGTTGAAAATCCATTTGGCCTCTAAGCATAGTAATGCCGGTATGGGGTCACCACCACATATGTTTAAATGTGAATTTTTGAGTCCAACAATCCTTAGGCCCAAGGAATTACAACAGTGGACATTTCGGAAGTGTCACAAAGTCCCGATCCGCCCACATTTAATTTTGGGCATGAACAAATGAGGCTGTAGATGACATTTCGTGTACGGCAATTGATATACAAGCGAAGTGGGACATTCTTACAGTTCCCTGGATTCCAGAAATGATCCTCTCTTAGGATTAATGGGCAAACTGTACAATCTCCACATGGATATGTACCGAGCAGTTTGTGTCCATGTCCCAGTGTATGGACTGGTGGCTGAAAATGGCTTTTGGTGAGGGAGCCTTGTAGGTTCTGTGCATGACGGGCGATCATCTTTTGCTACTTGACAAATGGTTTCACGTTAAATTTTAAATATACAGAAAACCGTTTATTGGTAATTACCTGGCTAAGATATTTGCATAGGACAGGGTCCTGTAAGGACTTGTTACTATTGGTTATTGTTAAAAGAAATAAAGTAGCTTGCATCTCTAGTTTTGTTAATATTCTGGCTAAGGTTAATTCTGTGAGAAATTCTAAACTCAAATGATCTCCTGTGCAACCACTCCCTTTGCTTTAAGCCACAGTTGATGTGGTCTCTTGATGTGGTCTCTCTGTAGGACACTACAGCCATTCCTAGGAGGAAACATTTCCACTAATTACACTGAAATAGATGCTCTGGTTTTCTATGAGTAACAAAACAATATGGCCAACTGTTTCAGGGGGGTTTTCTGGTATTACTACTGGTGGCTTATATGTACAAAAAATACGAAAAACTTGAATGGGAGTACAGAGATTTTATAACTTGACCTATGGCCAGGACAAGGGAGCATATTTTACACGAAGAGGAGAGGCCGTTCTACGATCAACATAGATGGTGCATCCTCTTCACCTAGAGGAAAGGTGTTTCCACTATCGCTAAAGACGGAAAAGAAGAGGTTCTAATATCATCATAGACACAAGCCATCCTTTACACATAGAGCAAAGGTGGTTTTACTATCGCCATAAACACAGGATATCCTCTACACCTAGAGGAGAGGCGGTACTACCATAACCATAGGCAGTGGGCATCCTCTACAACTAGAGTGGATGTAGAGCTACCATCACCAGAAACAGGGGGCATCCTCTACACCTAGAGTGGATGCAAAGCTACCATCACCAGAAACAGGGGGCATCCTCTACACCTAGAGGAAAAGAGGTTCCACTATCACCATACACAGGAGGCTTCCTCTACACTTAGAAGAGAGGTGGTTCTGTACTGGTATCGATGACATGTCAGAGGAGGACTGGAAAGAAGTGGAACTTTTTTATTTTTTGATTCAGTGGTTAGTGCCTAATTCAATCTCGGTTTCTGCATCGTATCTATTTTACAACTGCTAGATTATGTAGAATCTAGACTCACCTAGAGGAGAGTCTGTTCTACCATCACCATAGTCAGGGGACATCCTCTAATCCAAGAGAAGAGGCGGGTCTCCCATCACCATAGGCAGGGGACATCCTTTGCACCTAGAGGAAAGGGGGTTCTACCATCACCATAGACAGTGGGCATCCTCCATTGTAGAGGATAGGCATTTCTACCATTACCATAGACAGTCCTCTACACCAAGAGGAGAAAAGACAAAAAGAAGGAAGAGAGCCAGGGGTGCTCAATGTGCGGGTTATCTCAGGTTAATTGGCAGAAAATAATAAAAGTATGGTTATGCTCACCTTATTAAGTTGGGAAAATGGCAGAACTCATATCATGTCACATACGGTGGGCACGCTCTGCTGCCTCTAGGAGATGGTCTCAGTATAATTACTGAGTGAAAAGGCAAGGATGGAGGATCTTTTTAGGATTCAAAGATCACTGGTTTTTCTCCCATATAGGTCCCCAATGAGAACGGGCGCATGGTGTGTATAATAAATTACAGCATCTATATAAAATCAATAAACTGGTAGGTGACAAGACGCGTTTCAAATCTGGACAGGATTCTTCCTCAGTCGTGTATAGACGTGTTTGTGTATGGGTGGTATTTAAACTGAAGATTTTGGGCCCAGCGGTGTCGGTACCAGGTCGCCGCAGGATTAGTAATGGATTACAGAGTAGAAACCAAATATCAGAACACAATTATCCATAAAACTATAGAAATATCAATACACATATGGTAAGTATAATGAATAGTTGGCTGAAGGATGGCCTTAGTGTTCCATGGTGCACAAAAACCATGTACAGAATACAGTTTTCAAGCCATGCTAACAGCACATTTTAATAAATCAACTGACAAATGTATCATAGTATCATAGTATATGAGGCCGGATAAAGACGCAAGTCCATCGAGCCAACCTTTAAGAATTAAATAAATGTTTTATCCCCATAACCCGTGATATTTTTGCTCTCCAGAAAGTCATCCAGGCCTCTCTTGAACATGTACATAGAGTTTGCCATAACCACCTCCTGCGGCAGAAAATTCCATAGTCTCACTGCTCTTACAGTAAAGAACCTTTGTCTACGGTGATGGCTGTATCGCCTCTCCTCTAGACGCAGAGGATGCCCCCTTGTCCTGATCACAGGCCGAGGTATAAAAAGATCTTTGGAGAGATCCTTGTACTGTCCGTTCAGGTATTTGTACATTGTAATGAGGTCTCCCCTCAGTCTTCTTTTTTCTAAACTGAATAATCCCAAATTTTGTATTCTGTCAGTGTATTCTAGTTCCCCCATTCTCCGTATAATCTTGGTTGCTCTGCTCTGCACCCGTTCCAGCTCTACTATATCCTTTTTATACACTGGTGGCCAAAACTGTACACAATATTCCATGTGTGGTCTGACCAGGGATTTGTATAAGGGCAAAACTATGTCTTTATCATGAGAATCCCATAATTTAATCTGCTTTAGCAGCAGTTTCCTGGCTCTGGTCACTGAAATTAAGTTTACCATCTACCCATACCCCCAAGTCTTTTCAGCTCCAGTTTTACCAAGTAATTAACTGTTTAGAACCTAACTATACTTTTTGTTTCCCTGGCCCAAGTGCATAACTTTACATTTATCTACATTAAACCTCATCAACCATTTCTCTGCCCATCCCTCAAGCTTCCACAAATCCCTCTGTAATGCTAAACTATCGACCTCAGTATTTATTACTTTACACAGCTTAGTGTCATCTGCAAATACTGAAACTGAAATGTGTAAACCCACTACAAGGTCATTAATAAAAATATTAAAAAGAAGTGGCCCCAATACTGACCCTTGTGGCACACCACTGGTAACGCCAACCCAATCTGAGAATGTGCCATTAAAGACCACCCTCTGTTTTCTATCACTAAGCCAATTACTTAATTACTTACCCAAATACACAGATTTTCTCCTAGTCCCAACAGTCTCATTTTATATACCAACCTTTTATGCGGCACGGTGTCAAATGCCTTTGAAAAGTCCAGATATACAGCATCCACAGCGTCCCCCAGATCCAGTCTGGAACATACTTCCTTGAGAAACCAATCAGATTAGTCTGACAGGACCAATCTCTCATAAACCCATGCTGACGCTTGGTTATAAGGTTATGTACAGTGAGATACTCCAAGATAGCATCTCTAACAAACCCCTCAAATATTTTCCCCACCACAGAAGTTAGACTCACGGGTCTGCAGTTTCCAGGATCACTTTTTGTACATTGGTACCACATTTCCTATGCGCCAGTCCTATGGAACATAACCAGTCCTCAGTGAATTTTCAAATATTAAAAATAACGGTCTTTCTATCATGGTACATAGTTCATGCAGAACCTGGGGGTGTATGCCATCTGACCCCAGTGATTTATCTATCTTAGTGGTTGTGAGGCGGCGCTGTACCTCTTCCTGGGTTAAACGGTTGACATTCCAAAGAGAGTTTACTTCATTCCTCATTATGTGTTCCACCAGGGGATCTTCCTGGGTGAAGACAGTCAAGAAGGCGATATTCAGTAGATTGGCCCTTTCCTTATCTCCTTCCATGGTGACCCCAATATTATTCATAAGAGGGCCCACACTCTCAGTTTTTAGTTTCTTATCATTTATATACTTGAAAAATAATTTGGGATTATTATTGCTCTCCCTATCAATATTTCTCTCAGTCTCAATTTTTGCGGCCTTTATCTGTTTTTTACAGGATTTATTTTTATCTCTATAATCCTGTAATGCCTCATTGCTACCTTCACATTTTAGCACCTTAAACTCCTTATCTTTCTCACTTATTGTTTTCCTTACAAGAGTCGGACTTACGGCTCATGAAATCAGTTAGGGTTCCTGTTCCATGTGATTTACAGATCAGGTGTTTTTCCATGTTATTTCTTAAAAAGCTTCTATGTATAATTTTTCGTGTATTATACGTTCTAACAGTGTCTAGCACATTTTTGTTTCTCAGGCTATAGACAAATGGATTTAGCAAGGGAAACACAGACACCTACAGCAATGAAATCAAGTTATTTTGTCCTTTAGAATGACCGTAGTGAGGTGAGAAGTACAACTGGAGACAGCCTTAAGCTGTGTTGCCGAAGAGTGAATCTTCAAAATGGTGGTGATAATTTGGACATAAGATACAATAGTGAGTGAGAATGGTACAAAGGCAATAATAATGTCTTCAATAGGCATAAAGATTTCCCTACTTGTAGTATCACTGGAGGAGAGGACAGTCATTGTCTTAAGATCACAGAAGAAATAGTTGATTTCACGGGACTTGCAAAACTCCAATACAGAGGTAAGTAGGGTCAGTAATAAGGAGTTCACAGCAGACACAATCCAGCACAATCCACTCATAGTACCACATACCCTTCATGATCAGTGTGTACTGCAATGGCCTACAGATTGCTACATAGCGGTCAACAGCCATGAATGTTAATACAAAAGTATCACAGGCACAACTGAATGTGAAGAAATACAACTGAGATATACAACCAGCAAAGGAGATCCTGTTATCCTGTGTTATGGTGATGGACAGTAGTTTGGGAAGAGTAGATGAGACGTATATAACATCTACAACAGAAAGGTTACACAAGAAGAAATACATTGGGGTATGAAGCTTAGGCACCAAACTGATGACCATTGTTATCACCAAGTTCACTACAATAGTCATCAAGTACATTATCATAATCCCAACAGTAAGAAGAACTTGTTCAGTCTTGAAATTAGAAAAGTCCAAAATGTAGAAATCAGTGATTGTTCCATTTTCACAGTAATTCATCTCTGATCTTTAGTTAAATGTGTGTGTGAGTGGGTGAGACTTTTGTAGCGGTTGTCCTTTGTGGTCAACTGTTTCTTCAAACATTGTTTTCTTAAAAAAATGCAGGGGGGCGTGCCATGGGCCGATGGTATATGTGTTTCTATGGAAATGTGTGAAATCGGTAACTAGCACATGATGTTTTGTATTGTCTAAATGCAGGAAAAAGGTTGCTGGTTACCGATCACAACAGAATCAATCCTCTTTGTGAGACAGCACCCTAAAAGTCCTTCCAAGTTTTCCAATGTTTCAACTTTATTCACAGGGCTCACCATTTGTCGAATAGAAGGATTAAACGTGGTGGAATGTCTTCAGGTTTTGAAAGAGGACTTTTTTGGTCTCAGCCAGTGTGGACTTACAAAAATTTGTAAATTAGACATAAATGACGCAGCAAAGTACAGTGTTTCTGCCTTTACCGCTTTCATTAACAGTGTTATGCCTTAATTTTCTAGTGTGAAAAGAAACTGTACAGTTTTCTCACATCTTTTATTTCAATCATTTTAAATAATTGAAAAAACATTTTATGATTTATTATTTAAAAAAGATTAAATAAATTATTTTAATAATCAATCATAGAAATAACATCCAAAGTATTATTGGTTATTGTTAAGCTCCTTTAAATAATTTACTGTATTTCTAATTTGGTTAAGGTTTCACTGAAGGTTAATTTGGAAAGGAAGTCCAAACCCAAATGAGCAGCCCCTTCCTCTGCTTCGAGCAAGTTGTAGTTGTTGTGGATGGTTGGATGGTGTAACAACAGCTAAGAGGAGGAAGTTACCATTGAAAAACTATTGGGGTTTGATTTTAAAATAAGTAAACAGCTTTTTCAAAGGGTTTTCCAAATATCTCTACTGATGGCTTAGAAGTGAAGTGAAAAGAAGGGTAGCTGTGCCGGTAGTCACGTTTTTACCCTAGCAGTGCTTAGTGCGCCCTAGCTGTCAAATATTTGAAGGACACTACATAAATACTTCTAATGATCTTTTTATATATAGACCTTTGTACAAGGCAACTTATACATCCAGAGGAGAGGTGGTTTAACCATAACCATAGACCGGAGGGTGCCAATATACCTAGAGGTGAGAAGGTTAAACCATCACCAAAGACAGGGGACATCCTCTACAACTAGAGGAGCGGAGGTTCTACCATCACCATAGACAGGGAACATTCTGTACACCTAGAAGAGAGGTGGTTCTACTATTACCATAGACAGGGGGCATCCAATATACCTAAGGGAGAGAAGGTTCAACACCATAGACAGGGGGCATCCAATGTATACCTAAAGGAGAGAAGGTTCTACCATCACCGTAGACAGAGGGCATCCTCTACACCTAGAGGAGAGGATGTTCTACCATCACAATAGACAGGGATTCTTTACAGTAAAACTATGAAACACACAGCCACAGAATGGTGTGCTGATTCACTGTACGCATTCTTGAAAGCAAAGGAAAACAATTTGATGGGAATAGACAGGGCAGTGGAAAACAGATAGGTCAGTGGAGAATAGACAGGGCAGTAGAGTAAAGAATGCACAGTGGAGACAAGTAGTTAAGAATGCAGTTGCCAGAATTGATTTCACAAGTGGAGCTCAAAGCTATGAACAGTAAACAGTATACGAGCTATTTTAATAGTGGACATTTCAAAACTACATTTTTTTAAAAAATCCTTAAATTTCTTAAGAAGCTTCTATGTACTATTCTTCATGTGGTTAACTTTCTTACAGCATGTAGCACATCTTTGTTCCTCAGGCTATAGACAAATGGGTTCAGCATGGGAACCACAGCCACATACAGTAATGAGATCAAGTTATCTTGTTCTTTAGAATATTCTGACTCGGGTTTCATATTCAAAATTAATAATGGACCATAGAATAATATGACAGCAGTGAGGTGAGAAGTACAACTGGAGAAAGCCTTAAGCCGTGTTTCCGAAGAGCGAATTTTCAAAATGGTGGAGATAATTTGGACATAAGATGCAACAGTGAGTGAAAATGGTACAAAGCCAATAATAATGTCTTCAATCAGTATGAAGATTTCCCTGCTTGTAGTATCACTGGAGGAGAGGGCAATCATTGTCTTAACATCACAAAGGAAATAGCTTATTTCATGTGAATTGCAAAAATCCAATCCAGAGGTAAGTAGGGTCATCAATAAGGAGTTCACAGCAGACACAGTCCAGCACAATGCACTCAGAGTAGCACATACCCTTCTATTCATGATCAGTGTGTACTGCAATGGCCTACAGATTGCTACATAGCGGTCAACAGCCATCGATGTTAATACAAAAACATCACAGGCACCACTGAATGAAAAGAAATACAACTGAGATATACAACCAGCAAAGGAGATCCGGTTATCCTGTGTTATGGTGATGGA